>JAUCMS010000002.1:9359779-9501348 GCA_032357445.1 Enteromius radiatus | reverse complement strand
AAACACAGACCCTCTCACCTCTGTAATAAACACGGAGATGTTATCCTGTCCGAAATGGTACATGAACATCACAGACGTCAGGTGATAAGAATCAAAACTCGAAAATTAGTCCCGTCCGAATAGGGCTACAGTAAATAAATACAGTATATTCAGACTTTGGTCATGAAATACATTTTAAGATACTGAAAAACACAATTGTCTTCAGGTCCAAAACCCCTCAAACCAAAGAATATACATCATAGTAAACATGTTACTAAATCAAACCATTTAGCACACATTTTAAACTTGTATTCGGCATTTATGTAAGTTGACTGTCACTATATATAAACTTTTATTCAGAACAATCTTGGTCCATACAAAACATTACCATATCAACACACAACACACACACACACACACATAGTACACAAGCATCTAAATACATAAATACTAAAACACCAATATCCCCACACATTTTAGAAGAACCTAACTAAACTTTGAGTCAAGTTTGTCAAATTTATATATACCGCTGTCGACTACGTTCGAGTTGCTGCAGAATCTCGTCATATACATGGATCAACAGAATCCGCTTCAAGAACCCAATTCGGCTGAGCCTGACACACTATATAATTTTTCTAATATATATTCGTCGTGGGGGAAATTGAAACATAGACAGAAATGCCATGGGACCATCATGGATTAAAACAGAGAATCGGTATTCTAGGAAACGGCGACAAAGCTGTATATCAATTAGGCAACAAATATTACCTATTGAATAGAATCGAGTTCTGAAAAATCCGACGCTTTGTGAGAAGTGCTGGGGCATGCCTGGAGTTCTGGCTCTGGAATGGATGAACAACCAGTGTGCAAATGCATCATGGGAGAAACATGTTTTGTGAAAGAGGTCACGGACTTTGCGTCTAAACTATGTTACAGAGGATAAATGCATGGTTTGCTGCATAAGATCATTGGTTCTGCAATCATGACATGAAAGTAGAAACCAAACGTGAAACAAACCTCAAGAATGAAATGAAAATAGTAAGAGCCCTGAATTATTGCTGCCCTGATTTGACTAGCGTGTTTATTACCAGCAGAGAACCAATCTGTTACTGTCAGAAGACTTGAATGTGATGTCTGAGTATGAGGATGAAATTGACATTAACTACGTTCTCTATCTGTGTATGTAAAAAAAGAGATCAATGTGTATTGTCTACAAAAAATAAAAATTGATTTTATGACGTGAAATTGTTTAATCTTAGATTGATTTTATATTTGAGACATGTGTTATATTATCATATACTATTGGGTATAAGATACATGAACGTTTCTTAATAATTATTTCTATCTCACCCGTACTCGCAACAGTCTGCAAGATGGTTTCTGACCAATTACTTGGTTTTGACACACCCCCAAACTACATTAAGGACTTAATATTTAAATAAGGATATTTATATTGGAGGGACACGGTCAAGCTTTCTAGACGTTTCTACATGGCTCATTTCTTCATTCTCCTGAAACAAGAACAATATCTGTAACACAGCCGAGAAGCTGATACCTTCTCAAATGTCAAAGGAATTTGAGGGATGAAAACGTCCGGATGGAAGTATGGCAAAAGTAAGCATGTCTTCATTTGAGCAATATTACTTTAAAAACTATGTAAAGATTGACCAAAGATTACCCCTGCAAAATAATTTCACAATGGTATTCAGACTGATTAAGTAAGAATAATTTTAAAAATTTGCAATTGGTGTGCAAGTGTTGGTTATTTTGACCCTTGTTTGGGTTTGTGTTCCCGCTCATTTATTGCAGCAGGTGTGTAGATCAGGATTTCAGATGCTGTTCACATGGGTGCAGGTATCGCTGTTCTCTTCAAGAAGTTTGGTCGAGTAGATGAGCTTCTGGCTCAGAGTAAGTTTTAATTATCATTACAGAGAAGTGACACTCAAATGACACCTGTATTGATGGTCTGTATTGCTTAATTTAAATCTGTTTTATGTTTTACTAAATAAATTAAGGTCAATAGTAGAAATGTCTTTGTCATTAGTTGCGATAACTCATTTTGTCTTGCTAGGATCTGGATAAACTGAAATGGGAAAATGTGTCTTCCATTATCACAGAAGTCTTCCAGGATACGAAAGTCTCCATCACTGTGTACTCAATCTAGATCACAGCAGGTCTGATTCGTTCAAGTGCAGGTGTCTCTGTGGACGATTGACTGACAATTAATAGACTTCATAGATGCTTTTACCACATTACCAAGGACAAATGATCAAGCTGTTGAATGTCTGTCTGTGTACGTATGTAACTCATTGTTGCAGAACAATTTTTAGAGATTTTCTATGTTGGTGAGACCACTTTGTGTAAATATCGCAGAATTGTACAATATTCAATACATATTCATCATTATATTGTTGAAATAAAAGGTTGTCTCGCATCTTATCTTTTTCTGAGTTAATTTTTTTAATGATTTTACAAATGAAGTGTCGTTGGGTTATATTGTTCTCATATTAATTTCAAAGTTTTAATGAACATCGCTGCAGAATTTGTCTTAGTGACATTAAGTGCTGTATTTTATAAAAAGATGACACTGTGAATTGTTTGAGCAAGCGCAAGGTCTAAATCGTCTCTGACACTGTCCAATGTTTTACTGATTTTTTTGTTTTGTTTTTTTTCATGTCAGACTGCTCTATCACAATTATTTAAAATTGCGTATAAACTTCATGCCTGATGCTTTTGCTAAAAACTAATATTTAAGTTAAACATTTACAATTGTGAAAATGTAGGAGATGTTAAACTGTACACCGAATGTTTTCTTGAACATATTTTATTGCAGGTGGAGCTATGATTTGTAGACCTAATTTTAAAGGGTAGTTGAGCTATGTTTTACTTATGTCTGTAAAATGTTGTTGTTGTTTTTTTAAATCATTGATTCTAACTGTATCTGCTATCTTTTTTTCTTTTCTTTTTTTTATTGAAACAGCTTGTATATGCCAGTGCCCCAGTTTGGCATCCTTTACCAAGGAAGAAGTTTGTCCCGGGGAAAGGGCATTACCCTCAGCGGCCAAACTACATGATCCGCCCTCCTTGCAGACCCAACTATTCCTTTAAACCGCACAGCTGGGTCCAGCAGGGGTACCGCAGCAAGCACAGCTACTGGGGCAGCACTTCAAGCCTAGTACACCAGCTTCAGTGACACACTGTTACTACAGCATGACAGTTCATTGGTGTTAATGTGAGGGGTGTTCCATTTGGAAAGTGTTTTTTGAAGTTACCACTAAGATGACTGACCAAATTTTTTAAAAAATGTATTTTTGTAGTTCTGCTGTCACTGTTTTTTGAATTTGTGACTGGTCTTTTTCTTTTTTTAAAGAATAACAGTAACTGTTTGCACTTTAGAGTATTTGTAATAGAACATGTATAAGGTAAACTTCATATGTATTGGATTAGTAATATTTCAAGTATTTCAATTTTTATGGTAATGGAAATGTGCTGTATTTATGTTATATGGGATCATTTGATAACACTTTACATCATGTTTTTGTCATAGTTTCAGTGACCAAATGTTTTATTTATTCACAGTAAAGTATTATGTATTGCATAGACCACTTAAATTATGGATAACATTAAAAAACATTTTCAAGAATATGAAATGCTTACGATTATTTGAGGTTACTGGTTGTAGTTTCGTTAAAACACTAGGTGGCAGAACAACGTAATATTTCATTCCTTTTCTTACTGCGCACTTTAAATTAGGCCACAGCCAACAAGTTCTTAGTGTACAATACTTGAACTTGTTTTTTGCCGTGCTCTTTTTATAGTGCCGTTTTATTTAGCTCATTTTCAAGCGGTTATTTTGTGGTATTTGGACGTTTTACATGGACACGTACAAGCAAGACAGATGTATTTCTTTACGAGTCAGTTCAACAAGTTCACTATTTTTGCCACACCTCCCTTCTGAGCAGAGCAAACTGACCAAGTTTAAGAGGAAATGACTACAATTCATGGCTATCAACCCCACCATTACAGATTCGAGAGGAGTTGCCTAACAAATTCACTTCGCTTTTTTCCGCAACCTTGTCTGTTAGACTTTACTACAGTGTGCATCCAATATGCGCCATGTGCTTCATACTGCACAACACAGTGCACTAACCCACTTTCTGGAATTAAATAAACTGAATTAGTGCTTGTACTGGTTGCAGTTGCACAATTTTAATTAACTACTTTTAATCAAATTTAGGTAAATCCATGGTATTAATGACAATAATGGGTGATCTGTAATAGGTGGAATTTTATATACATTATGTATTTGACTTAAATATATATATTTTTTTAATTGATAAAGCTTGCAAAAACAGATGCACATATTACAAATAATTAATAAAATATTGACAGTCAAATAAACGAAACAGACATACAATGTTATTTTCCCAAAGTAGTGCAGAGATCATCAGACAAATTCACACATGAATCATTCTTTTGAGTCGGCTCTTTTCTATGAACTAGACAAGTGAATCAGTTCGAATGACTCGGACAGCTCTCTCAGGCACTAAATTGTCCGGAGCGCCTTTTCAGTGCGAGTAAAACATGGGTATGGAATACTTAGAACACAAATAACAAAAATAGCGATTTAATTAAATTAAATTTAAACAACCTGTAAATGTATCCTATCGTTTGCTAGCGACGAAGTAGATCTTTTTTTTGCTCAACACCTGCATTTGCTGCTTGCAAACGACTCTACTGCAATGAATATAAACAATCAAAACATCACTAATATACCGAAATCACTCAAAGTACTGTTCTCCAGTACTGATGAAGGCCTAGAAACGCCCCTGCCTGTAATATACAAATAAAACATGAGAAATAATATCGGAACTGACGTCAATTCACGAGGACGAATGATGTGGCAAAAAGCAAAGGGCGAATCGTAAAGAACTAGTACCCGCAGCTTTTTCGCTCACATTTATCGTAATAACTTCTCAAATATCGAAATATGCTCATAACACATCCACGATGTATTTCTGTGTATTTTGCATCCAAGTAGTCAAATGTTGTTATCAAACAAATCAAAATTCCTGTTCCAAACAGTACACGTATCCCTCCGCCTCCATTGAGGTCTACGTCTCTTTCCGGTGCGTTTCTCCACCGGACGGGTTCCGCCGCCATTGCAGGTTTCTAGAGTTCTTCTCAGCGGTGGTTGACATTCTGGAGTTGAAGCGCCTCATTTACATTCAGCGGGCGACTAGAGTAACCCAACACATTCCCGGTTCATCTGCCCCCCCAAAAACACAAGACCACCTCCATTCATTCCCGGCTCTGGAGTAGTTTAGATTAGACCGATATAATAGCAGGAATTAGAGAGGAAAGCGAAGAGGAACCACCATCATCATGGCTCAAATCCTGCCCATCAGATTCCAGGAGCACCTGCAGGTAAGGACTTCAAATGAGAGACTCATTTATTTTATTATGAGTTTACAGTGAAAACGTCAGTGTGTTTTTAATTGTAGTAACGTTAACCCATTCCCCGGTGAATATGACCTCCCATCAGTAGCTGTAGTAGTAGCAGGGGAGTTAGCTTAGCTTCTGTCGGCGTTAACCAGCTGAATAATAAATAACGTTACTCTGGTTGTGTCACAAATAAAACCCAGCCAGTTGCCTTCACAGACACCGTTTTCGAGCATACTTCTTAAATCTTTTAGAGGGATGGTTAAGTTATGTAAATATGTATGGGTGTAAATGCAGTATGTTGAATGTGGCTTGAAAATGGTTTATGGCTGGAAAATTAAATGGATTATTTCTACAACATATTGAGATTTCCAGTCAGAGGGCTGCAAAAACGGTCTATGGCTCTGGTTGTGTGTATTCGTATAAAAATCACTTGCAGAGGAAATCGTTGTAATAAATAGACTCTTTATGTCTTGAAACGAATCACTGTTTAAGACAGAAGGCATTAAGGTTTTTTTATTCCCTGTTCTATTTTATTTAGGCAGATTTCTGATTGAGGTGTCGAGATTACCTGCTTCAGGTAGCAGGTGTAAAATGCCCCACCTATAGACATGTGTATGGTCCCATGATGCCTCTGCAGTTTTTTTTTTGTATTAGGCTATTATTTGCACAGAACTCACACCTTGCTTGCGTTTAGTTCTTTTTTTTTTGTCTGTATCAATTGAGGCTTTAATTCAGATTGAAGGGCTTTTGGATTTGTTGTAACTCCTCTTAATCACCAGTTATACATCTAATTCATTTTGTATTTAAAGAAATCATAAATATTTTAAGTGCGTTTTTGAGTTCTTTGTAGAGTATTGTTGCTTCTGTGTCCTTGACACAAGTCATATTATTCTGAACAGTCCTAGTGCTGGATCAATTAGCTATTGTTGAACATCATATTTACACAGTATCAGGCCTGCAATGGTCTGTGTTTGTCATTTGTCATTAGTTTTGTGTAGTAAGTGACCACTTGTCTACATCAGAGCTTATTTGCACACAAACCATCCATTTAGACACCATTAGATATAAAAAAAAAAAAAAAATAGCAAACTTTATTGCTGTTCACTCATTATTCGGATACAGTTGCATTATCAAGCTATTACAAAATAGGACTTTATTTGATTGAAAACTTTCTACTGTTTTATTAAGGCAGTCAGTGTTGTTTATATTGTTATTGTTACATAAAACTAAAACTTTTTAAATATTTTCTGTTGGTAGATATAAAAATAAATACTGCCTATGTTCTAAAATGATTAAGACTGTTACTGAAATAAAATGACGCATAACCAAATAGAATTATTGAAAACAACAGCACAGCACTAAAAAGGCTAATTCAATCATAAAAATGTAATGCATAAATATATAATATTAGTTTGCAGTATGTAGACTGTCTGTGTGTGTACATAATGGTGTAGGCTAGATCTTAATTTGTACTAAACGTTCAGGGTTACCATAATATTGTGTGTGAAAATGAATATTATGTGTTTTTAGTTCAAGCATGTCAAATGAACTTGTATCCTGTCCAAGTTTGTCAGATTTTGGGATCCCGGAATAGTGCAGAAGTGAAGAGCATAATGGGCCAAAAAGAGCCTGAAGCCCTGTGGTAGCATTTAACTTGCAAATGCAAATGTAGCACTTTTTCAGTGAAGTGCCAGCTAATGGTCAGGGTACAATAGGAGTCAGTGGCATAATGCTGTAAATGGCACAAGGAAGACAGTATCATTAAGACAAAACTTGCTCATGACGGACATAGTGCTGCATTATTGTGGTTTGCTGAAACCTCTGTGGCAAAACGAACAGTATAACGATACGTATGCTTATCAAACTGGTGTTTAACCTCCATGACTGACTCCTGTTTCCATATACATAATTTATAGTTTATTGTATTATACCTTACTATGTGAATTCAGGTATCCAGGTGCAGCAGGCTTATATTTAATATGTTCTCTGAGTTATCAGTTTGCAATTGCCTTACCCAAGCAATGCAAGATTGTTTTAATCTAATACAATGTATTATGTTCATGATTGCTTGCTGGCTGCACATAGTTATGCATGTAAGTGCAGCAAGTTACTTATTTCTAATAAGCTGCAGTGCGTTGATTTCAATGCATATCACTTAAAGTAAATTACTCTTTGGTTAGAGTAACATAAGCATGATAGAGGGGCAGGTCAGTCAGATGATCTGCAGATGTCTTCTGTGTGCTTTATGTGATGCTGTTTAATACATTACCTTGAAGCCCTGCGAATGCATTTGATCTTTGAACTCTACCCTGCTGATCACACATGACTATCTCGTGTGGATGGAGGTCCTTTATCCGTTTTAAACTCCTCAGCATTGAATGTACTCTGATTCATTTCTCCTTTTCCCTTTCCCGCTCTTCGGTCCATACTGAACCTGCTAGGCTGGTCACATGTCACCTTTGGTCATATGGTTATAGCTTTTAACATGTTGATTTAGCCTTCTACACAATAGGTCCAAGCTTCCTGTTATGGAGGACAGTGGCGGTGCGTTGCAAGCCTCAGCATATTGTGTATCCTTCCCCGAGCCTTTTGCTATCAGGGTTTTGTGCTGAGCAAGGTGCCATTTCTCCCTGGACAGAGAAGGAAAAGGGTTAAACAAGCACAGGAGGTTGGAGAAAAAAATGTGCTGACAGCTTAAAAAAGTCATGAATTTAAACGAAATGCTAAATTTATCTGCTCAGACTCAGAGTTTCTCACACTTGTCCAGATTTGTGAAAGCAAAGCGCGCCCATAGAAATGTGCTAAATGCATGAACACTTGAACACTCAGCATAACAGAGCAACCTCTTGAGTTAACCCAGAAAAGTCAAGTGTCTGTAGCAGTTCTTGAAGGATTAATGTTCTTTGCCACACTGGTGATGGTCAGTGATAGTGCCAGCGGGGGGCACGTTTAATGTGCTCTGATGATAGCATGTTATATGTGTTGTGCTACCTTATACCTGTCATACATAAGCATTTATTTGAATTAAAAATCTTCAGTACTGTCACTTTAATGCATCCGCTGAGTGAAAGTAATAATTCAATGCATTAAGTGTTAAAATAACTTGCTAGTTAGTGTATAAATGAATTAATCAGATACTCTGCATCTGAATCTTTTGTTTGAATAAATCTCAATGTGTACATAAAAAAGCACCGTTAGGAGGTTTCATGATTCAGCTAACGGCTATTTTTCCTTTCTTCATCTGTTGTGTATGCCATCATCTCTGCTGTGTCTCTTGTAGTTTGCTAACTGGTGAAGTTCAGTGCACTGATCTTTATCTAACCGCTGTAAAATAAACAGTCTAAAATGGGAAGTCAAGTACACCAGCAGACAGGGGAGAGATTGTCAATGTTTCATCATTCAAATTTGTTTGCTACAGTGTCTGTTTTGCATGAATTGGACAAGATCCAAGATTTCTATTTTAAAAAATAATACAATTACTGACCTGTAGTGTATTTGGGTCTTGCACAAGTATGGCATACATGCATATATTATATATATATATATATTTTTTTTTTATTAGTCTAGTCAGTATGCTCCTCTTGACTAAATTAGTTCTGGTACGAAAAGAACAGTTTCTTTGTACCAGCTAGCAATTATTGATTCAAATTCTTTGCCAGGATAAAATCAATATCACATCCTCCTTTGCACCGATCAGAGATGTCCACAAAAACCCAGGAAAGAACTGACCAGCTATTTTCAAGTAGAGGTTTCTCGAGTCACACAGCATGTTCTTGTAGACTGGAGAGTGAACTAATTAATGGGAAAGAGGGTTAGTTTCTGGGCATGTCTGAGACGACAGTGAAGCAAGCAGCAGTTACATGCTGTGGATGAATCACGCTTGGCCTAAGGCTGATGCTACAACAGCAAGAGCTCTTTCGCCTTACGTTTGCTTTAGTGTTTCTCGTTACGTTTTGAGAGCTTACAAGGGCAGGGTTTCCCTTCAGCCAATCGGAACAGCCTGTGCTGTAGCGATGTCATCATGTGTGATGTCATCTATGAGATGCAGTAAAAAAGGTCACAGAAATGTGCTTGAGCAGGCTACTGTTCTCTTAGAAGAATTTGTTTTATTATTTTGCTCTTTATATTTTCTTATTTCATTTTATATTTCTCTGTTGTTTTAATCTCTCGTTTCTTTTTTCTTTTTTTTTATATATTAATTTGTTCATATATCTAGTTTTAACTTATTTTACTGGGCTCCTGCAGTAGAAATAGCTTTATTTTAATAACAAATTGGGAAATTCAGAATTAGCACGATTGAATTTTTTGTTCTTATTTATTTCACAATTCTCAGTTAGTAATGATGATGTGGCTTTCTGTGGCGCATGACAAAGGAATGTGGGTGTGGCTTCGGGTGTGCCAGAGTCCGCTCTTCATTGATAAAAGGTGCTGCTGATTTCGTTGAGCGCTTCCTAGAAAATGTGCTTCCTGTTCCTTCCTGTTCTTTGATTAGGCCTGAGAGCTGCAGCAAGAGCCAGAGATACCTTTAGCCAGCAATGAAATGCTTTAAATAAGTGTTCACTGTCTAGTGTTAGTTAATTTTTATTCTCTTAGTTTAGTAATTTAGTAAAATCAAATTAAAGTACAAAAGTCCTTGCTACCCTTTTTAATAATTTGTCAGTTATTTAACTTTTACAACCCATTTTAGTTTGTGTTAGTTTACCCAAAAAGGTCATTTTTGTCATCATCTTCATGTCATCTCAAATTCGTATGACATTCATTCTTCTGTAGAATTTAAAAGCAGAAGTTCTGATGTGGCTTCTTCCGTACAATAAAAGCCATTGGCTGTCAAAGCTTATAAAGAAAATCATCAAAAATGTAGTCCAAACGTTTAATGCATCAGGTTTTGGAAGACATATTTTTGTAGTTGTGTAACTTTGTATTAAGCAGAATTTATTATCATAATAATAATGACATCTGACTAATTTATCTCTTATATTTTTCTTTGGATTTTCAAGCTGGGTTATCAACCCAAAATGCAATGCAAAATCATTTGTAAAGTGGATTTTAGACTAAACAAATGGACTTAGTTGCATAGCTTAGAGACCTTGGCAACTACCTGCTAAACGCTGACCGTTGAAAGCTTTGTTAATGTCAAAGAGGACTTTCCTCCTGTTCAGCATCATTTAGTGCTATAAGTGATGTTACATAAGACCAAGACTTCTCATCCCTATGTGTCCAGCTGTCAGCCCCTGATCTCTGTAAATCAGCATGTGATTGCCAATGGTGCGCGGTACATTAAAATCGTGATTGGCGATATGTCAGTGTCATGAATTCAACTCCCGCCTCTGTTTGAGCGTACTGGTATTCAAGATCTGTCTGCTGACTGATAAAAACCAAGGCTGGGTTTTGGCTACAAGCTACATCTTCAGCCTCTTAGCCATCTGACTTGATCTTCGAAGAGTCGATACAGAAGCAGCTGTCTGTTTAGTTTAAAATGCCTGAAGTCAAGCTGTCTCCTAAACTAAATCCTTCTCCTCTGCTCCTCTCTGAGCCCATTTCAAATGTAAGTCTCTGTTCAGATTTGATGTATCTGCATTTTCTCGTCTGCATGTGGTGCTTAGTCATATGGTGTAATTTTAGTACTAATTTACCGTACAAGAAAGATCAGCATTTATTAGCATGCAGATCACAATGTTTTCCTGTGTGGAAGTGCAGATCTTATTCTCAGTCTAAGGGTCAGTCTTTCTGACCGAGCTTTTGGTGACTCAGACTTCTAAGGCAGCTGGTGTGGTGCTACTGAGTTGGCTTCCCACTGACTTTTATTTTTGTCTGTAATTGACTGATACCTGAGTCTTGTCATGGTTGGTTGAGTTCTAATAGTTAAGAGACCTGAGAAGTGTCTCTCTAATAGATTGAAACCAGCTCTGAAGCACAATTCAATAGCGGATTTGAGTTTGGTGTCAATCTTGTTAAGTCTTAACGGGTACAACCTCGTGATGAGGAAAAATTAGTGGGTAAAAAGGTGACTGATATTTAGGATTTGACTATATATCAAATCAGAAGGCAAGTAAAGATTGATTGACTGCGTAATAATAAACTGTGCTTTTTTATTATTGTGAAAGGCCTATAATTCTGAAAGTCTGACCTGCTGTGTTTGTATCTGAAGGTAATTGAGGGAGACTAAGGATGTTCAAGTGCTCTATTGAACGATGGAAGTGTTTTTGTATTTCCTCTGATCCTTCCGGATGCAGAGCTTTTGTGTGCTTGTAAAAAAAAAACAAAAAAAAAACAGGTTGGCGTGTTAGTGACCTTTTTTTTTTTTTCTTTTTTTTTTTTGCATATTTTGTAATATCATCTTGTTTAGCCAGTTCATCATTATTTAGTAAATGTTACTTATTGTTACTATGAAAAATATATTTTTTTAACTGAATTGTGTTCAACTGAATTTTGGAATGCCAAAATGTTACATGATAAATGTTATTTAGATTTTATAAAATCTAATTTATGTTATATACAAATATATTTCGATTTTAATTATAGAAAAATATAATATATTTTATAAAATATTAGTATTATCCTATATTGTAATTTTGAAATCACTATTGGCTAAAAATGTCCAAGTTTTCAATACTGCTAATTGTATGTGATTCTAGAACTAAATTATTAGTAAGGAGTCTATTTTTCTTGAATCTGTTCTTTGTTTGTCCCTGAGATAAATTCCTCAAGGTCTTTTCAGACAGCAAAGCCATGTGTTTGGCTCAGTGGGGAGGGGAAAGGTTTTTATTTTTATATATTATCATTTTTTTTAATATCTCTTGTTGAAATTCTAATTTCATAAGAGACACTGCTACTGCTTAAATTTTGTGATTAAAACATCGGAAATAAGTTTTTTGCTATAACTCTTTGGTCTGGTTGTGTCTCTTGTAAATTATGCCTCAGATCCATTTTAAACTGTAGCGTGGGACACGTAGTCATTGATTTTTCTTAAAAGATCAATTCTTAAAAAGGTTCAAAGAGAACCCTGATATAATTTAGGAAGCATTCCCCCTTTGTGAAGGTTTAAGATTTGTGAATATTTCATTTTCATTTGTATATAATACATTTCAAATTAAAGCAAATAAAACTTGTCTCTTTTTTTCCTAGCTCCAAAATTTGGGGATTAACCCAGCCAACATCGGGTTCAGCACCCTGACGATGGAGTCTGATAAGTTCATCTGTATCCGGGAGAAGGTTGGCGAACAGGCACAAGTGGTGATCATTGACATGGCGGACCCAAACACCCCCATCCGCAGGCCCATCTCTGCAGATAGCGCCATCATGAACCCTGCGAGCAAAGTCATCGCACTTAAAGGTAGGAGATATAAATGATTAGTTCCAGGGATACTTATCATAACCTAATTGTATTGTATTAACTGCATTTTTAGCACAACTCAATCATAGGACTGATCCAATTCATTGTTGTTTAAACTAGAAAATAAGTGTTGTTTTCTTAGCTTCATTCGTTCATCCAGAGTTCCTTTTTAGTTAAAATTACACTAGACCAATTTCTGTAGTAAGTGTTTTTTGCATTTTCCTCATTATAGGTTACATCTTAGCTTACAGTAACATGATATGTTGTGTATTTTCTGTCATGCAGCCATAATTGCTTTGTCTTTTTGTTTTGTTTCCTTTTTTGTTGCTGCTTTCTCATGTGTATGCAGACGGTGAGTTAACATTTTGGTACAATGATTTGTGAAAGTTATAATCCTGTTTCTAAAATGAACATTATGTAAAGTTGTTTGGCCTCAATGCTTAACCTTGTGTAGGTGTTTCTAGAGCCTCCACTTCAAGCTAGAAAATTTAATAAATAATTCTCAAGGCTACACACACATTTTTCCTGATGATTTGGGGGAAAAAAAAGTATTTACATTTTGGTCAAATAAACATAAAATGAGCATATTTTCTCAGCTTAATTGTAGGGTATGTGTTGGGAGAACAACGGCAACAATACTGCTGTTGTAAATATAGGAGCGGTGTGCCTCAAGGTTCGGACTTAGGCCCCATGCAAATTCAAGCCATGATAGGCAACATGAAGCAAACATGTCCTGGCATCCTTCTGATATTGTTTACATAGATAAAGACTGTTTAGCCAACAATGTACCACATAATTAACCCACTTTGGCTAAACAGGATTTAACTTTCACAAAATTCATAGCTTGAATGTTCACGTCATGTTGATTTCTATAGACATGTTTCTCTTTCTGGGGTTTGAAATATTGTTGGGCATACATTTGCTTTTCTCTTTGTTTAATTTTAATTATTTTCATTTTAAATGCTTGCCATATTAAGTCCTTTTCTCCACCCTCACCATGTAATCTTAACATCAAATGTCTCCATTATAAATTTCAAGTCCATATAAATGAACCTGGGTAAAGGTAGCCTCAAAGATTTATGGTTTTTGTGGTAGTTCATAGTCCAATAGGTTTTAATCACTATGCAGCTTGTTTAGGTAGTAAGTCCAACACAGTATCAGTCTTAGTTGATGTTTGAATAAATATTAGTAGCCTTATACAGTAATCTTAGTAGTTGCATAGAGTTGAAAAAACTGTCTTTTTTATAGTCATCTATCCAGTTCTTAGCATGTTATTAGTTGTAATTGCTACCTTAATCAATGATAATGGGTGACATTGAATGAGAAATCAAATTGTCTGTTTATTTGTAGCATCAAAACAGTATGCTTTGCCTTTTCAATAGAGGGGAAAAGGAAAAAAGCACAGTGAATGAGCCAGAACAGTCCCTGTCACAGTTTAAAATTAGATTAGCTTTTAATCAATTACTTGTTTGTGGCTACAGACCAATTTATTAGCTTATTTTGGGTTAACAATATCCTGTATTAATCAACCAGCAAATATCCTGAGCAATATTTTAACCTGAAGTAATCTTGCTCTGGCCTGCTTCTTTGTTCACACTGTATATAAACAGATATGAAGCAGCTGTTTAAGGTCTTAAGCTGAGCTTGGTTGGAATGGCACTCTATAAGCAGGATTTTAACTACTTGACGTATTTATAGTTAAAATATTGTTGTCGTTTTCTGTTAGGGCCGTAGTGGTTTTTTTCCCCTCTCTTATTATGTTAAGACAATCTTGAATGTGGATTCAAATCCCTTCTATCCCTTTTTCATTTTTTTATGTTCTGGCTCCCACATTTATCAAGTGATTTGATTGTTAGGTTGTATTATGGGAATCTATCCACACAGCCCTGAAACGTGGTGTCGTCAGGTTTCATAATCATTGTAAATAGTCATTTATGCTTCTGTCAATGCACATACACTAAATTCTGACCCCTGCAGTAATCAGCTTCACAGCATCCTGCAATCTTAGTCTAGTTGTAGTAGAATTTAAGGTCGGCATGAAATGAAAATTCACCCAATCTATTTTCCAAATGCATGTTATTGATCTTAGTGGGACTGATTCATGCATGTATACATGTATGTATGTATATATATGTATATACATACATGTATATACTATACATATATACATATATGTTTCTTCTTATTTTCGTAACCTTGACCAAACTCAGCCTTTCTGTGAAAACTACAAGCTTACCTCTGACATATGCAGCACTTTTCCAATCATAGGCCATCTTTTCAATATGAAATGAATGAAATATTCTTCTATTAAGCATAACAACCATATCTCAAAATCCAATCAACAACTGACAGGTAGACCTAGGGGTGTGCGATATGACGATTTTTGATCCTGGACGAAAAAAAAATTCTCCCTGATCTGCATTTTAAGAAATATTGTATTGTCATACTATTTTGTCATCCGCACTAAAAGCCTGTCAAACGGCACCTAATTACTGATGATATTTATCACATCTGATTTTGGTAATACTGTCAAAAACACACAGCATTAAACACAATTTCTTTGTCTAAAGTGAAAGTAAACGATCAAGAGAAAAACAGATACGTGCCAGTATATTAGATGTGTGCAGCTCTTAAAGGGACAGAACTAAACATGCTGCTGCTTGTTATTAAAGGGATAGTTCACGCAAACAGTATAATTGTCATTATTAACTTACATGTGTCCCAAACCTGCATTATTTTATTTCTTGTGCTAAACACAAAATAAGATATTTTGAGTAACCAAACAGTAGCTGGTCCTCATTGAATTTAATACGATGTTCAACAGAAAAAAGAAACTTGTTCAGGTTAAAACGACCTCAGAGTGAGTAAATGATGTATGTAGTAGTGTTAATTCAATACTCCTAAATACACCTACTCTACTTGAAAAATAAAAACACTTTGTTTTATTTGTATTATGTTTATTTCTAATGTGTATCTATTCAAACAACAAAGATAAAATAATGACAACAATTTCTATCTTTGCTCATTTTGGCCTAAAAATCTTTTTATTCTATACTTTGTTACCTTTAAAGGCTTTGTTTTTATAAAAAAGGCAAATTGGTTTGTGAATACTGCTCAGACAACCTGCAAAATAGTAAAATCAATGACAAAGAATCATGATAAAATCCTGATATTTCTGAAATAAATTGTGATATGATATTTTTGCTATATCGCCCACCCCTAGGTAGAACCTGTCACTGACCTACTTTTGTTTTTTTATCCGTGTCTCTTAGATGTATATAATATGGAAGAAACAATCTGTCACCACTTCTTTTCAACTTTTACAATGCCAGCACAGAGAAAATAAGTTTGACCAGAAAGCCAAAACATTGGCCTTTAATTCCTTTAATACACATTTTTTGTGTGTGATTCAGTTGTTTTACCTTTATAAAAAAAAAAAAAAAAAAGTCTAAATAAAATATTATATGCTGCGGAACATTAACCTCGATATTTAGGCATTATTTTGGGCTGCTGTTATACATACAAGCATGCCAATAGTTTATGTAATGTAATGTGCTAATATGAAGGTTATTTAAATAATAGCAAGTGATAATGATAATTGGGGGCTTTTGGGTGAAATTGACTATCAGCCTCCTCCTCCTGGTCAAATGGCCTCCTCAAAAGCTGGTACTAAAACCATGTTGGGAAAGTAAAAACGGGTGCATTTCATGTTGACATTAGAAACCTTTGATTTATAATTGTAGCGATACACACAGTTTGGATTAACTGGGGCCTGAAAGAAGTAATTAGATTAGTGTTTTTATAAATTATCGTTAGGAAGCAAATCAGGTGAGTTACTGCCAAGTTTTCCTTTCCCATAACCCACATTATTCGCAAGTCACAGTGTGCAGTAAGCCTTGTGCTTAGATGAAATCAGTCTCTGATGTTTAATTTCAGTTGTCTTAATTTTGTTCCTCTCACACAATCTTTCTACACCTGCTTTTTGATTGCTTTGCTTCATTTGTCTTAACTGCTGAATGAGCTGTCATGGTGGGCTTGCCTGATGCATTTCCAGCCATGACTGACAATATTTCTACCCTCATGTCTTTGTAATTTAATTAAGTTGTTTTATGTGTGTAAATATAAAAGATTTTTTTGTTTGTTTGTTTTTTAATGGTGTTTCTCCTCTTTATTTCTACCAGCTGCCAAAACCCTTCAGATCTTTAACATCGAGATGAAGAGTAAGATGAAAGCCCACACCATGACTGATGATGTCACTTTCTGGAAGTGGATCTCTCTTAACACCATTGCCCTGGTGACCGATAACGCCGTCTATCATTGGAGCATGGAGGGAGACTCTCAACCGGTCAAAGTGTTCGACAGACATTCCAGCCTGGCAGGCTGTCAAATCATCAACTACCGTACCGATGCCAAGCAGAAGTGGCTGCTGCTCATTGGCATTTCTGCTCAGGTGTCATAATCATTTTAAATAATCATTGTGGATTTATGGTCTGCAATTACATACATTATTGCTCTTGTTCTGCACATACACATACTCAAGTGATTTTTGTTATTCCTTGCTTTTGTTGTTTCTTTTTTTCCCTTAGTTGTCTTTATTATTGATTCTATTGTGATTATTAATAGTAACAGTAGTTGTGTTTTATTTTATTTTATTGTTTGTCTGTCTGTCTGTCTTTCAGTCAAATGTTGGATACTAAACCAAGGGTGTTTTACAAATATTCTGTTTCTTGTTACAGCAAAACCGAGTTGTTGGTGCCATGCAGCTATACTCAGTTGAAAGAAAGGTGTCACAGCCTATCGAGGGTCATGCCGCTGGCTTTGGACAATTTAAAATGGAAGGAAATGCAGAAGAATCCACTCTATTCTGTTTTGCTGTGCGAGGTCAGGCAGGAGGAAAGGTGCGTTTCCAAATGCGTTAATCACTTGTAATTGCATTAACTAGAAATCATTTATTTAGCAAAAAGGCATAAACTGTAAGTATTCCTTAAACACAGTTGCCTAAGAAAGAGAGGAAGTGGGTCTGGATGTTTTTTTTCTGGGTGTGAACTACAGTTTTTGAGGAAGAGGTCATTTAACTTACTAGTTTTAGTTTCAGATGTTTTTTTTTTGTTTTTTAATTCTGCAGAGCTGTTTATTGATGATCACTTATTTAGTCACTTACACTTTCATTAGTTTGCGTATATTATTTTTAAACGTAAAATTAACCAAATAATTTATTATACAGCTTCACATTATTGAAGTGGGGACGCCACCAACCGGCAACCAGCCATTCCCAAAGAAAGCTGTGGATGTGTTCTTCCCTCCAGAAGCACAGAATGACTTTCCTGTAGCCATGCAGGTATGTGGTTTCTTGGACTGTTTTCCGGTCAGAGTCATTACTTTGTTTCTTCCTTCCTCCTTTACCGGATGTCCCTTGTTTTTCGAATAAATGCTGCCCTTCTAAACTTAATATTCATCAAAGAATCTACAGAATGTATACATACACGCAATCAGTAGTCAAAATTTGAAGTGGATCATAACATTTTATCAAAGTTGTCCTAAGACAAGAATGGGTATTGTTTTTGGTTTTTAGACAACTTTGATGAAAGGTTTTGATCCACTTCAAATGTTGACTACTGTAATGTGTGTGTGTGTGTGTGTGTGTGTGTATATATATATATATATATATATATATATATATATTTATTTATTTATATAAATAAATAAAATAGTATAATGGCTTCTGAGTATTCAGCTTTGCTCAGGAATAAATTGCATTATTATATATTCAAATATAATTTTTAAAATCATACTGATATTTCATAATATTACTGGTTTTACTGTATTTTTGATTAAATAAATGCAGCCATTTAAGCATAAGATAATTCTTTTAAACAAAAAAAATCTCTGGAAACTTCATAAATTCATCCATATTTAAACTGACCATCTTTGAACATATTTCTCGTCACACAGATCAGCTCCAAACAGGACGTCGTATTTCTTATCACTAAATATGGTTACATTCATCTGTATGACCTGGAGACGGGCACCTGCATTTATATGAACAGAATCAGCGGAGAGACCATTTTTGTGACTGCGCCCCACGAAGCCACATCTGGAATCATCGGCGTAAACAGAAAAGGACAGGTACATGCTGAACGTTAATTTCAGATTATCCCAATTGGTGTGAATTAAACTGAGCAATGGTAAAAGTGCCACGATGTTTACAATTTCCAGGGAAATCAACCTTCAGATATCCATCTCCCCTGCTTCTACTTTACAGTTGTCTTAGCATATTAAACGGGGTTAGGAGGAAGGATATTTACTCTAAAAAAAAAAATAAAAAATGACGCACTCCAACTGTAACGAGTGTCAGTTTTTCACATTTTTAGCAGCCGTGTGAATGTAATCCTGCACCGCGGAGCTCTTAAAGTGTGTGTTTGGTCGGATCTACACTCTGTCAGAGGGAATCTAAGGAGGACACTACACAACTCAGCTGATTACCCCAGAGGCAGAACATTTAATACCCCCGTCTTAACTGAGACATGGAAACCACCCATCCTCCCTCTGCATCTTTTTTCATTTCCTCTCGGCAGAGCTTAAAGCATCTCTCGTTTGAAAATTTCCTCTTAAACTCGGAGATCAAGACCACCTTAGTTAACAGAAGCATCATGATGCATTGATAATATCAAAGCAGGATACGTTTCTTATGGATCTTAGAATGTTATAAATAAACAGGTGTTCAGTATCTCAGGCGAATCGACGCTCCTGTCTGCCGGCTCTCTCTGTTCACAATGCTCCTTTATGAGCTTGTTAATGGATCCCGCGAACGTGTAAATAATTTTCCAGCCATGCCAGAGAAAGTCTTGAATTATTCAGTGCGTGACAGAAAGCTAATCCAAACTGTGTCATGGTGAACCTGAAGAGCACTGTTTCCTTTGTCAATAATACAGAACCTCCACCTTGGTCAACCAACACCATGCACAACATCACAAAGGTGAAAGGCGTTATTGCGTTGATCGTCTGTAATAATCTGTATAAGGTAATTTGGTTACAATAAGCATGTCTGTTTGTTGGTAGTAAGATCTAGTATATTAGGGATGGATTGGTGTCTGAATATGATTTAAGTTTAAATAAAGGAAAAGGAATGCAGATCTCTCTTCCTGTCTCTGTTTCCCCTTCTCGTACCGGCATTCTCCATCTTCCTGTCCTCTGCACCAGTCAGCACTGGTGGGTGATGAAAACTCAGGTTCTAACCAGCTGCGTCTGCACTCGTGAGCGGAGTGACCTTGAGAGAGAGCCTTCACTGAAAATAGCTGCGGAGAATGCAAGAGGGAGACGGATTGAGAGAGAAAAAAAGTGTCAGTTATCATGTGATCTTGCCGTGGGAGGCATTGACTGGCGTCCTAAATCCTTTCACGATAACAGAGGCAGAACCTGACAGCCAATCACACTGCGTGTAGGAAGGGTGCATCATCAGCTTCTGTGACATCATACTTTGCCCTCCCTTTTTCCTTTTTATCAGGCCTACTATACTGCTGCAACATGACTCTCAATAAGTTAAATGTCTGGTCTAGTAGTACCCTAGGCCCTAGACAGCTCATATAAAAAAAATTTATGTAACCATTCCCACATATAAATAAATATAAATAACACAGATAAGTTTGTGTTATGGCAAAAAAAAAAAAATACATTTAAAGTATTTAAAATAAAATAAAAAAGCAGATGCCCATGATTTTTTATTAACAATAATAATAATAATAATAAATAATTTATGTATATAGTTTAGTTATAATTATTAGTAATTAGTAACACACTACTAATAATTAGTAATATTAAGAATTAATTTGGTAGTAATTTATTAAATTATGATATTTAATAATGTAATCTCTTTATAGCTATGTACTGAAAATAATACAATTAAAATCAGCTTTTTAATATAAATACACTGAGATAACATAATCAATTCATCACTGATAGATAAAACTGTTAAGAACTTTTGCACAGTTTTCATTTTACTGCATTATTTGTATGAGAATAATGAAAATATGAATGAAAAGAATGAATGAATGAAAATTATATATTGCAAACATATTAAATATTATATATTATTTGACATTATACTCCTTTTTTTTTTTTTTTTTTTTTTTACACAAAACTGGGATGGCTATTATCTTGTCCGACTGAGAACACAGATAGTGGGATGTTCTCTGTGCAGATGTTTTTGTTTGGGGTCCTCATCAGGCATGACTCATTATTACTATCTTCATCTCCTCAGGCCTTGGGCTTTTATTGACGTCAATGCAGCGTTTTCCCCCCATGGACCACTGCAGCTTCTGTCTGTCACACGCGCACACACGCACAAATGTAATCTCCCGTTCACTTGCCCTATCCTTTTCTTTCTCTCTCACTGCCTCTTTGTGGAGGAAAGCTGATAGACACAATGAGCTGCTCTATTTTTACTCCTCTCTTTAATGTCTCTGCCTTTCTCCATCTCTGGGCGAGATGACCCATATTGTTGGGGGTGGATTAAACAGAGAGTGATGTTCATCCATGCAGAATAACGCCTGTGACTTTGACCTGCTGATGCCGATCTAGAACACACAGTAGCGTACAAACACTTACAACATGCACTTACAGCAGAGATACAGAAGTTTACAGTGTGATAGCTCCAGACTGGGGGGAAACATTTTAATCCTGGTTTGTTTATAATAAACTGGCCTCACTTGTCTAGTTTAATCAGTGTTCACACAAGTTAAGTGAGCATTAAGCATCATAAATCTCTTTTATTGGTTTGTGCATGACAGTGTTTCAACCTAGTAGCTAAGAAAATTATCCTTTGCAGGCTTTAATATGTACAGTACGTCCAGAGAAATATTGCAGAACATTGTGCTTTGATGGGCTTTGGCGGCTTCTGCTTGTGTCTCTTGGCCAAACATCGACAGTAATAGTGTCAAACTTCTGGTCTGCACTTCCTAGAGATCTCATTAGTACCATTTTATTGTTTTATTTATTGGAAATAAAAATACAAGATGTTTAGTCAAAGCAGTGATATCTTGGTTGAAAGGGGACACCTCTTACGTCTCACTGCACCCCTGCGTCTGATCGTGTTACATACTAGAGACAAGCATTAGTATGCACCTTAGCTTCTGTGTGAGGATGTCAGCTGATACGAGGTGTTATGTTTTCTCATTAAGGGTCCTTGATATTATATAACAGATCACTTGTGCTGTGTGTGTGATGGATCTTCCAACTGCTTTTATGCAGGTAAAAGTGGACAAGAAAACTACCAAGGGAATTTCCTGTTTGCGCCTCCTTCCTGTGAATATGCTAAATTACATTAAAGCTCTGCTGAGAAAATTTGAGAAAAGACATTGAGCAATTAGTAGTAGTAGTAGTAAAATAAGTGTGTGTGTATATTAACAAATAGATACATTTATTAGCAACAAAAATATTAACAATAATAAAAATAACAGCAACAATAATATTGTTAAAAGGGTTAGTTCACCCCAAAAATTTTAATTTACTGTTAATTTTATGTACCCTAAGGCCATGTAAGATATAGGTGACTATTTTTTTCAGTAGTGCAAAAGATATGATTTTTAGGTGAAAATGTTGAGAGAGAGATGAGATATTCTGCTCATCTCTGGCTGCCCGTTTTTGAGAGTCAAAAAGCATATGCAGGCAAGACCAAATTGATACCCATTGTTCCTGACAATACATTAAGTCTTATGTAGCAAAATTATCTGACTGTGCAAGGAAATTAAAATTATTTACATCGTTACTGCCTTTAATCCACTTACATAATAATGTAAGTATGGGCACATACTCAGACTGAAGATGATGCTGTTAGTTAACAATGGAGAGCGAGGACCTTCACCAGCGGTACCATATTGTAAAGCTCATGATGTAAAAGTTACAATGCATGATGATTTCATTGTGAAAGAGGATGACATCAATTGTATGCACAGCCCTACTTGTTTGAATCAAAATACTTAGAACACTCCATTTTGTGTGTGTGTGTGTTTCATAGGTGTTGTCAGTGTGTGTTGAGGAGGAGAACATCATCCAGTACATCACCAATGTGCTGCAGAATCCAGACCTGGCTTTACGGATGGCGGTTCGAAATAACCTGGCAGGAGCTGAGGAGCTTTTTGCCCGCAAGTTTAACAACCTCTTTGCTGCCGGAAACTACTCGGAGGCAGCTAAAGTGGCCGCTAATGCTCCAAAGGTAAGTAGCGCTAAATATTCTTGTAATATAATGTTTAATAATAACGTAATATTATAAATTAAATAGAATAATTTATTATAATTAATTTAAACAAAGCACTATTTTATAATAATTAGATTTTATTATAATAAACATTTCAGCTTATTATATAATGCTTCTCTTCTTGTTTATCTCAGGGTATCCTGCGCACTCCTGACACCATCCGCCGGTTCCAGGGCGTCCCAGCCCAGCCTGGCCAGACATCCCCACTCCTGCAGTATTTTGGGATCTTGCTGGATCAAGGCCAGCTCAACAAGTTCGAGTCTCTGGAGCTGTGCAGACCCGTCCTTCAGCAGGGCCGCAAACAGCTTCTGGAGAAATGGCTGAAGGAGGATAAGGTATGTGGAGGAGGTCGCAGGGGAGATGGATATCTCCACACACACCCACAAGAGCCTCTTCCTCTGTTGCATGTTTGTGCGAGAGGCTCAGGGAACAGGGTGTGCTCTTTGCATGTGTTTTTTTTTTTTCACAAACAGAAAGAATGCCTCCATATTCTTGACAAAGAAGGGGTCTGTGTGAAAACAGACTGTGTGGATTATGAGAACGACTGTGTTTGTGTGTGATTGTGTGTGTCTGTTATCTAAGATGTTTGCTTTAGATGTGATGTGATGTCATGTGTTTGTTATGTGGGGCGAGGGGTGTTTGGGTTTTTGCCTTCTAAAGCACAGAAGAAAGGCTTGGGTTTCATTCCAGCTTGTTTTTTTACAATCCACGCTTAAAATAACTGAAATAAAATGTTCTTTCTCATAGCCTCAACAAGTTACATCTCTCGGCTTTGGTTTATTGATTGAAGTTACGTGATTTGTTGTTTCAAAAGCATGAGTTATTAGTTGAGGACTGTGATGCTATGCTCAGTCCTGAAATATTCTAAATGGAAAAATACATACAAAGAGACCATCACCAAATAAAGACTATTCATCAGATAATCCTGATTCCAGTGCTTTTTACATTGATGATGATGTTGATGATACAATTATTTTAACACTAAGAATATTAGAATGATTTCTAAATGATCATGTGACACCAAAGACTGAGTCCTTTTGTCAAAACAATCAGTTCTTAAGAATCAAATGACTTTGAATTCACTTCATGTTTCCCTTCAGCTTGAATGCTCAGAGGAGTTGGGCGATTTGGTGAAGTCTGTGGACCCCACTCTTGCTCTTAGTGTCTACCTGAGGGCCAACGTACCCAACAAAGTCATTCAGTGTTTTGCAGAAACCGGCCAGTTCCCCAAGATTGTCCTGTATGCCAAAAAGGTATGATGACTGATCAGTCCATTTTAAGGTTATATGACACATGGACTCCATTTAAAAATATACTCGTACCTCATTTGGTGTTTATAGGTGGGCTACACTCCAGACTGGATCTTTCTGCTGAGGAACGTGATGCGGATCAGCCCGGATCAGGGTCTGCAGTTTGCTCAGATGCTCGTTCAGGATGAGGAACCGCTGGCTGACATCACACAGGTCAGGAACAGAGGAGGGGAGGAGAAGAAAGGAGTGGGAGCTTGAGAAGGAAGATTTTAAATGATTTAGAGAGAAACCATGTGACCCATGTGAGGCTGTTTAAGGAACTAAGACATTCACTAAATGTGTTTTCCTCCCAGATCGTTGATGTGTTTATGGAGTATAACCTGGTCCAGCAGTGCACGTCCTTCCTTTTGGATGCTCTGAAAAACAACCGCCCTTCAGAAGGTCCACTGCAGACCCGTCTGCTGGAAATGAACCTGATGCATGCGCCACAGGTACACACTGCACACTAAAAAGTGTATGGGTACAGTTGTTGTCACTGTGTAAGACAATTTAAATAAAATGGTCTCTTACAGGTTGCAGATGCCATCCTAGGAAATCAGATGTTCACTAACTACGATCGTGCCCACATTGCCCAACTGTGTGAGAAGGCAGGACTTCTGCAGAGAGCTTTAGAGCACTATACTGATCTGTACGACATCAAACGAGCTGTCGTACACACACACCTGCTCAACCCGGAGGTACCCAACAAGTTCTGTTTTTTTAAGTTCTTATCATGTTAAATTAAAGTGTGACCTCCTTTTTCATTCTGTCTCTCTTGGTTTTGCACTCTTGTTAATGTCTGCAGTGGCTGGTGAACTTTTTTGGCGCGCTGTCAGTGGAGGACTCTCTGGAGTGTCTAAGAGCCATGCTGTCTGCTAACATCAGGCAGAACCTTCAGATCTGTGTCCAGGTGGCCTCCAAGTATCACGAGCAGCTGACTACCCAGTCCCTCACTGAGCTTTTTGAGTCTTTCAAGAGTTTTGAAGGTAAGAACTAGATTCCTTATTTACTAACCTGATGTCACTGGAAAGTTCAACCACTTTTACATGGGACAACCTAGAAATATTAGGGAATATTAAAACTTTCTATTGATTCTTAGGACAATAAAATCAATTTGGAATCTGAGGCTGCAAAAAATCTAAATATTAAGAAAATCACCTTTAAAATGGTCCAAATGTAGTTCTTAGCAATGCATATTACTGAACAAAAATTCATTTTTGTAATATATTTACGGTAGGAATATCTTTTTGGAACATGATCTTTACTTAATGTCCTGATGATTTTTGGCATAAAAGGAAAATCAAGAATTTTCATAATTTTGGTTATTGCTATAAATATAACCCAGCAACTTAAGAGCAAATTTCATTCCTTTTTAAAATAAGCGATTGAGGACATCTTTGCCAATTGTGCCAGTGTATTTTTTAGGCCACCAGCAGAAGTGTAGACAACACTGTGGGTTAAAAACTTTTAAAACTCATTTTGAAGCTTCATCTAGCAAATTTTGAATGCAGGAGCCTGTTTTATTCTTTTGATTCTGTTTTAATAGTTTCAGTGAACTGATCCACAAAGAAAGTTTAAACGGATAATTAATTTAAAAAAATTACATTTTGGCATTATTTTTGGGTGAACCAGTAGCCTTATCCAATAATCACAACTGTGAAGTTCATAAAGTACATTAAAAAAAACAATAAAACGTGTTGGATAAACACAACATTTTTCTTGCATTTGAATCCCACTTAGAGTATACATTGCCCATGTAGTTTTTTTTTAATATATCTGGCAGGCCTTAAAAATTCTGTTGGCAGGCACTGCTAGAAAGTCACTCTTGAGTGTATTTAAACATGTACGTAAACACTCGTGGTCACTCTGCTGGTTGCCTTTCATAGTGCAGACACAATTTGACTGGTATCTTGGCCGTGTAATGGCTCTGTTCTGTGTGTGGAGCAGCATGTAGCCTTCCGTTCTGGGCTAAGTAGGACAAAAGGTTTGGCAATCAGAGCAGGCAGCGGCACAGGGCCTGCGGCCACCCACAATCCCTCAGGCTTTTCATATGACAGCAAAAGCAAGAGTGCTTTTGACAAGAATCAAAATTTTAATGGAAATGCAATGCTCGTGCAAATGTATCAGCCTAATCTGTAATTTAAAGGGTCTGTGTACCCTGTCATAATTTACTCACCCTCATGTCATCCCAAACCCATTTGACTTTCCTCTGTGGAACATAAAATATTTCAAAAGGACAAGAAATCCCGTTAAATTTTGCCCAGAATCTGCATGTATGAAATGTGTTGCTCAAACCATAACCACAGTCAAGCAGCATTTGTTGTTCTGTGCTGGATGCAGGTCTGTTCTACTTCCTTGGCTCGATTGTGAACTTCAGCCAGGACCCAGAGGTGCATTTCAAATACATCCAGGCCGCATGCAAGACGGGCCAAATCAAAGAGGTGGAGCGGATCTGTCGGGAAAGCAACTGCTATGACCCTGAACGTGTCAAGAACTTTCTCAAGGTACTGCCAAGTCTCTGTCAGTGAAACCCCTTGAAATGATCCATAGCTGACCGCAAAAAGCACATTATATTCTCTAGTTTCTCCTCTGTTAAAACTCTTTCCATCTTTTTTTTCCTCATTACATTTCCTGTTTTGTTCTTTTCTACTGATCTGTTTTTTATCATTTACATGCAAGCAGTTTGCAATTTCAGATGCTTATTTTTATGCAAATGACTGATCTTAGTCAGTAAAGGAATGTTCTGGGTTTAATGCAAACTCTGTTAAGACCATTTGTGGCAGTTCTCATTGTCAGTTACCACTGAATTTATTATTATTTTTTTAATTCAACACAAATTGTGGTAACAGTAACTAAATACTGTTAAAATATTAAATATGCATGGTTTTAAAAACAAGCCAAAAGATGTAAAGCTTTATAATGATCACAAATTAAGCTCTCTTAATAACATTAGTGCGCGTAATAATTGCAACTCATCTTTGTTTTATTTAAAGTATTTTTATCTTTTGTTTTATTATAATTTTTTAAATCATTTATTTATTCATTGTTATACAGACAAGGTTAGTAAGCGATTCAGTCAAAATGCTAAAGCGTATAATTACTTAACTGTAATTGAACAATACAATCATTTACTATACTTGTGTGAAGTTAATTAAGTATTCTATCTTTGTTTGATGACACAATGGCCACAGGAATTATGTCAGAAATTCTTAACCAGAAATTAGTCTACGTATAAGTTAAAATAGCAATTTTTGGACTGAAAGTTTTTACTGAATAATTCAGTAGCTTTAAAAAAACACCAGCTTCAGATTTCTAAACCCTCCAGAACACTAACCTGGTTTAATAAATAATAATTTCAAAAATTTTAAATAAATTTAAATGAAAAGAGTTTGATTTAAATAGGATGTAATATATTGTGTCATTGACACCTATGCACAATAAAATTGAATATTTAATATCTTGGACATTTCTATTGGAAGCTTATATTCTCTCTTTATTAACAAACGATCCCCATTTCAATCAGGCAGCCATGTGGCAGTTATTTTCTAGTTTTATGGAGTTGATCTCACTCTTTTATCCTGATGGTGGCTGTTGTTATCTTCTGTGCTTTACCCTGTACTTATGGGATGCTCAGGACTTATATCAGGTAAATTAACCCTAAAAGACTCTTTACTTTATTCCCTTCTCTTTTCTTTTGCCATTCCTTCTTTTCTCCTAATGGTCAGTTGAAGGATTAATACTGGGATTGGTGTGAGCAATGCACATACAGGGAGGTTTCGAAAAGCATTGACTGCTGGGAACAACCCTCTCTTGGCCTGAACTTGTAGCGAGTGACCAGGCTGAGATTGAGTTTGTGGTTTTGTGGTAGTGTGTTGATGTGTGTTTGGCTGTGGTTGATTTGTGGTGACCATGCTCTGCAGAAATGGAAGCCTTTGGTCTTTCTTCAGAATCTATTCCACCAGAGTCAGACCTTTATAAAATTGACTTCACTGTTGGATTCTGCCAGCTTCACAGGGTGGATCCTGGAAAGGCCGTTTTTTTTTTTTTTTTTAGTTTAGTTTAATGTAGTCTTGTTTAAGGCTTCACTGCAAATATTTAGCCTCTGTAAATATCTGTAGACACGCTTTATGTGTTGAAGGTTGTGGTGATTGATTTGTGGCGTTTCTGTTGAGTGACTTGTACAATCCCAGTTCATTAATCCTGTATGTGTCCTGCACTGTGTGGCAAAAGAATAGTTGAATGTTTTAGCCAGCAGGGGGAGCAGTACTGCCACTCAAAGTTCGACCATTCAAGTCTTGTTTTCAGTTACAGACCTTCTTTTGTGGACTACTCAGTCATCCTCAAATCCATTTTATAACATTTCTCAATTTGTCATGGTTGATGTTTTTTGATGATTTAATTTTTTTATTACATTTTCAAATTGTCAATTATTTAGTTGCATTTTTATAGAAAGTTTAGTTTTAATATTTACACTTTTAGGTTTTTTTTTTTCTTTCAGGTAACTACTTTTTATTGCTTTATATATATATATATATATATATATATATATATATAAATTACTTGGTAAAGATTTATAGAACTAGTTGGTGTTGCTTGCTTTTATAAAATAAATTATGAATTAGTAGGTTTTTGCAGAACTATATTTTATTGCTTTAAGATTTGCTTTTTTAAATTATGAACTACTTAATGGGCTTTTGTAGAACTAATAATTTTCAGTAATTTTAGTAGTATTTATTTTTAACAAATACAGTCAAATCATAAGCCTAAATCAGTTTTGCCATCCTTGTTATGTAAAATTAAGTTGTGCATTTAAATTAATTTTACATATATTCTAGAGTTACTGAATACATGACTTCTGTGTGTCTGACATCTGACGTTATCTTCTCATTTCCTCATCGTTTGACTGACAGGAAGCTAAACTCACTGACCAGCTGCCTCTCATTATCGTGTGTGATCGCTTCGACTTCGTCCATGATCTTGTACTCTACCTGTACCGAAACAACCTTCAGAAGTACATTGAAATCTACGTGCAAAAGGTTTGTAACCCTTACTAACTGCTTACGTAGCCCCTGCAGTCAAGCAATGAACAAACAGATAAATGATCATTTGTGTATGTATAGGTGAACCCAAGCCGTCTGCCTGTGGTAATTGGAGGGCTCTTGGATGTTGACTGCTCTGAGGACGTCATCAAAAACCTGATCCTGGTCGTGCGGGGCCAGTTTTCCACCGATGAGCTGGTGGCAGAAGTGGAGAAGAGAAACAGGTATAAACTTTGCATCCAAACGTCAATATCGAACCAAAAGCTATCAAAACAAAGCACTCGAGACGATGATGCTATGCTATCTTGGATTCAAAACTACTACAGGATGCTTCTGTTTATTTTAGGTCATGCTTAATCATTTGTTTACGTACATCATGAGAGTTTCCAGATGAATCTTTGATTGCACAAGTAAACAAGGAGCACAAACAGCAGTAGCTGTTCTGATTGTTTAACAACAGTTGCGATTCGGTGTATAGTAATTTTGTGAAGAGGGAAAATTACAAATTTTGGTAAAACATAAAAGGTAACTTTAGATAGGTTGAGTTTTACATTTCTTTCTTCTGCAGACTGAAGCTGTTGTTGCCATGGCTGGAGTCTCGTATCCATGAGGGCTGTGAGGAGCCAGCTACCCACAATGCCTTGGCCAAGATCTACATTGACAGCAACAACCACCCAGAACGATTCCTGCGGGAAAACCCATACTATGACAGCCGTGTGGTGGGCAAATACTGCGAGAAAAGAGACCCTCACCTGGCCTGTGTGGCCTACGAGAGAGGACAGTGCGACCAGGAGCTCATCAATGTTAGTATGCTTGTCCATCAACACTTGTTAACTGCTACTTTTTCCTCCATAAATTCTTAATTTGCTGCTTGTTAATAGTTAGTAAGATAGTTACGTTTAGGTATTGGGATGTAGAATAAGGCATTAATATGTGCTTAATTAGCACTAATAAATGGCTGATATTCTAGTAATATATATGCTAATAAGCAACTAATAGGTGTAATAAGGTGTTACCATAAACTCTGTGCAACCAAAAAAACAACAATATAAAGCTTAAAACATGTATCTTATTTTTGTTTTTCTCCACAGGTGTGCAATGAGAACTCACTGTTCAAGAGTTTGTCCCGTTACCTGGTGCGCCGCAGAGACCCGGAGCTCTGGGCCAGTGTGCTTGTGGAGACCAATCCCTACAGAAGGCCCCTTATTGACCAGGTACACATTTATATGCATGTACATTTAATCTCTCACGGTACACAAACCTGGATCATACAAACAGGAATTGAAAGTGCATGTTTGTTATGTTTTAGTACCTTCACATTAATAGATGATTGTTCTCTAAAAGAGTCAAGAGTCAGTAATTGTTTTTTATTTTTGTTTTTTATTTGTCAACAGTGATGCTTTAATTATCAAGAGACACTGAAGACATTTATAAGCAATATGTTTTGAAATCTCTGGTTCCCTTTTGACCTTCCTGTATGTTTTTTGGATATCAAGTTGTTATTTGTGTCTTTTAGGTGGTGCAGACAGCCCTGTCAGAGACTCAGGACCCAGAGGAGGTGTCCGTCACAGTGAAGGCCTTCATGACTGCTGACCTGCCCAATGAACTCATTGAGCTGCTGGAAAAGATCGTCCTGGACAACTCTGTGTTTAGTGAACACAGGTGCATAAGCCCAAAAATATTCATAAAACATGAACATTTGGAACAGGCCATTTTTGTGTGTTTTCTGATTTTTATGGACGTGAAATTCCTTGCCAAAATAGATATGTGTGACCTTTTTAATGCAATTTAATCTTTTAATTAAATTCAAATCTTTGTCCCGTTCCTAGAAACCTGCAGAACCTGCTCATCCTGACAGCCATCAAAGCGGACCGTACCCGTGTCATGGAATACATCAACCGCCTGGACAATTACGACGCCCCAGATATCGCCAACATCGCCATCAGCAGCGAGCTGTTCGAGGAGGCCTTTGCTATCTTCAGGAAGTTTGATGTCAACACCTCTGCAGTGCAGGTATGTGTTTGAGCCATACTTTCAGTAGTCGTCTTTTTCAGCCTTGCTGCAGTGATTTATTGGATAGCTGATAAGGAGAGAACTGACCTTTTTCTGAATCCCTCAGGTTCTGATTGAGCACATTGGTAATCTGGACCGGGCGTATGAGTTTGCGGAGCGCTGTAATGAACCTGCAGTTTGGAGCCAGCTGGCGAAGGCTCAGTTGCAAAAGGGTCTCGTCAAAGAGTCTATTGACTCTTACATCAAGGCTGATGACCCCTCGGCTTACATGGAGGTGGTTCAGGTCGCTTCCGAGAATGGTACGCCCTCTTCAGTTCTACTTCTATGTAATAAATGATTGTATTTAAGAATATTTTTCCTCTGATTCTGTATTCATGACTCTATTTACTGGTTTAGGTAACTGGGAGGACCTGGTGAAGTTTCTGCAGATGGCCAGAAAGAAGGCTAGAGAGTCATACGTGGAGACAGAGCTGATCTTCGCACTGGCCAAAACAAACCGTCTCGCTGAACTGGAGGAGTTTATAAATGGACCAAACAATGCACACATTCAGCAGGTAATGCACAGTTGTGTTTTATGAATTCCTTAATATTTTAATATGTTATAACAGTGTTGTCATAGAATTTAATTTATTAAATTAATTAAAATAATTATTTTATTAAAATACTGTTATAGTATTTATTAATATTTTAAAGTAGCTTTTTTGTGCATTTGTAATTTCATTTTGTCTTATTAATATTCATATTTAGCTGTTATTTTATATTTTATTTCAGTAAAATGTATTTTATTAACAGTTTTTTTATAATTTAGCTGAAATAAAATAACTAAATATAAATATAAATGTGTGTATGTATGTATGTATGTATGTATGTATATATATATTCAGCTTTAATTACATTTTTTATTTTAGTAATTTTAGTACATCAAAATAAACTAATATAATTTGCCAGGGTAGAATTTTATTTTTAAAAAATCTTATTTTATTTCAGCTTTATTTTTAAAAACTTTTTATTATTTTTTTTTTATTATTAAAGCAATTTCATAAAGTTCTAGTTAACAGTAGCAACACTGGTTATTAAGAGTATGAAAATATATTATGTAACACTGTTTATTTATTATTGCTCATAGGTTGGAGATCGCTGCTATGATGAGAAGATGTACGAGGCAGCCAAGCTTTTGTACAATAATGTCTCCAACTTCGGCCGCTTGGCTTCCACTCTGGTCCACTTGGGCGAGTATCAAGCCGCCGTAGATGGTGCCCGCAAAGCTAACAGCACTCGCACATGGAAGGAGGTGTGCTTTGCTTGTGTGGATGGGAAAGAGTTCAGATTGGCTCAAATATGCGGCCTTCACATCGTGGTTCATGCTGATGAACTAGAAGAGCTCATTAACTATTACCAGGCAAGTTGTGACTCTCCAAGAAGATTCTGCAACTAACTAAAAATGGAATTGAATTATATTGTTATAAAATCCTCTCTGTAGGACCGTGGCTACTTTGAGGAGCTGATCACCATGCTGGAGGCGGCGCTGGGGCTGGAGCGCGCTCACATGGGCATGTTCACAGAGCTGGCCATCCTCTACTCTAAATTCAAACCACAGAAGATGAGGGAACACCTGGAACTCTTCTGGTCCCGAGTCAACATCCCAAAGGTACACAGCGCTAGTAAAGATGATTGTTATTTCAGATGTTGTTGTGTTTTGTTTTTTTTTAAGTGTCCTTCGCTCAGTTCTGTTAAACAGCAGGAGTTCACTGATTTCTTGTTCCATCATCCCCCTCCAGCTATAATTTAATTCAACACGTAATCTGATATTCTCCAAAGGAACGATCTTGGTGTCATCATCTGCAATGCACAGATGTTACAAAGTCTGTCTCCTTCACTTCTTGACTTCTTTTCTTTCTCTTTCAGGTCCTGAGGGCCGCCGAGCAGGCTCACCTGTGGGCAGAGCTTGTTTTCCTCTATGACAAGTATGAAGAATACGACAACGCCATCATCACCATGATGAGTCATCCATCAGATGCCTGGAAGGAGGGACAGTTCAAAGACATCATCACCAAGGTAAAGTTTTCCTGTGTCGATAAACAAACTTGGAGCAAACTTCATTTGAGTTTAAACTCGGATGAAGTTTTTCAGTGATACTAGTGTTTTATAAAACTATTACAATCTCTCGTACATCGTATCTCGTATTATTATTAATTACTAATATAATTAGTACAATTATTAATATATACATTTAAAAATGAAAAGTGCGTACATTTTACATGAAAATCAAATAAAACAAATTAAAATAAATAGATTTAAGCTGAAAAAATTACCAAAGTACATAACAAAACTAAAACTTTACATTTAAAATGAATACAGATCAAATAAAAATGTATATATTATTAAACAAAATAATAGTACATAAACAATACTATTACACTACCAGGAACTGAATTAAATTACAGTAATCATATTTCTTGTTTTGTTTAGGTGGCCAACGTGGAACTGTATTACAAAGCAATCCAGTTTTATCTGGAGTTTAAGCCCTTGTTACTGAACGACCTGCTCATAGTTCTCTCCCCAAGACTGGATCACTCTCGTGCTGTCAGCTTCTTCAGCAAGGTACAGAAAGCAAGCACAAGCCTTCCTTGTCTTTGAGCTGAGCTTTTGAACTCCATGCTTTTTTAACATCGGCTAAAATGGCTTTTTTGTTTCTTTAGGTTAAGCAGCTTCCTCTCGTCAAGCCTTACCTGCGGTCAGTACAAAACCATAACAACAAGTCTGTCAATGAAGCACTTAACAACCTCTTCATCTCAGAGGAAGACTATCAGGTATAAAAAACACTGTATAAGATTATTCAGAAAAAAAACAATTACAGTAGCTGTTGTCCACCGCCACATAATACGCTCAACTGTCCCGTCTGCAGGCACTCAGGACATCTATAGACGCATATGATAACTTTGACAACATCTCACTGGCCCAGCGCCTGGAGAAACACGAGCTGATCGAGTTCAGGAGAATCGCTGCTTACCTCTTCAAGGGCAACAACCGATGGAAGCAGAGCGTGGAGCTGTGCAAGAAAGACAAACTCTATAAGGTGAGGTGGAAGATGGGGTTTTCGTCTAGTCGTGTTGTTTGTAAATGTAGTAGATCTGATTCATGACAGCGATATATGTTCTTCTACCCAGGATGCCATGCAGTACGCGTCTGAGTCAAAGGACATAGAGCTGGCCGAGGAGCTGCTGCAGTGGTTCCTTCAGGAAGATAAGAAGGAGTGTTTCGCCGCCTGCCTCTTCACCTGCTACGACCTGCTCAGGCCTGATGTGGTCCTGGAGACGGCGTGGAGGCACAACATCATGGACTTTGCCATGCCTTACTTCATCCAGGTGATGAGGGAATACCTCAGCAAGGTAAGGATGGGCTGCTGCTTGAAAATAGAGAACAAATGTATGGAGGACTTGGAATGTCACCTCAAAAATGAAGTTTAATTATTGTGAATTATTTTAAAAGGATGACCTTTGACCGATGTTTTTAGGTTTAATTATTTAGCAAAAAGTAATTTTAGTTCATTTACATACAGTATTTGAATAAATAATTATAAATATTAGTGTGACATTGACAATATATGGCTTTATTTTATTGATTTGAAAATAAAAAAACATTTTAGAATGTCAAATATAACATTTTCAAATGGATTGATATCGTAAATTACCTTGGTATATTTTTTTATCACAAAACATTATTCAATTGCAATAATTAAAAATGAAGACATTAGTTATTAATATATTAAAAATAAAACCATCAAATGATATAAGTCACATACTTCAGTTTAGTCTAAGATATTAGTATAAAATGAAAACATAAATTTTCAAAATAGTAGATAATGTTAAATTATCAAATCATTTTAAATATGGCAGTTTGAAAAGTGATTTACATATACTAACAGTACAGGTATTTTTGACTAATCATAATTGATATAATGTAAAATGAAGACATCAATTATCAATATTATAACTTGAATGTAAGGCTAAGAATGGATAACATTTTAAACGCAAATTAAAAGCATTTTAAATCTCTCTGTAAATTTATATTAGCATTTTTTTTATTAACATTCATATTAATTATAAGCATCAGTATTATTTTTGTTTTTACACTATTTTATAAATTAATTTTAAGGAATAATAAAACCATGATTATTTTAAGAGACATTCTTTGTCCTCAACAGAGTTATCATATATACAGACTGAAAACTTATTTTTCTCATCTATTTAGGTGGATAAGCTGGAGACCTCAGAATCCTTGAGGAAAGAAGAGGAGCAGGCGACAGAGACTCAACCCATTGTTTATGGTAAATCAGTGAATCAGTAAATTTTAAATAAAATTGACTAGTGTTTGTTTGTCTGATATAATAATATTAAATGGAATTTAAAAATAATTTCTGTCATTCCTCAGGCACGCCTCAGCTCATGCTGACAGCAGGTCCCAGTGTGCCTGTCCCCCCGCAGCAGGCTTACGGCTACGGGTACACAGCAGCGCCTGGCTACCCCCAGGCTCCTCAGGCACAGCCGGGTTTCGGTTACGGCATGTAAGGACCTCCCCGTTCCCTGCTTGCCCCTCTTCCAGCTGCCGCTTGGTTCGGTCCAGCACCCCTACAGATCTCTCCCCCTCAATCCTCCACCAGTCTGGGATTTGAGCAAATGTTATTCTTTTACTTTACCCTTTTTTTTTAAATGATTGTTTTTGTTTAACATGTTTTCTTTATACCATCATGAAGGACTTTATTTCTATATTGTCAAAGATTTCGTCAAGAATTATTTTTTTCACATTCCAGATATTTACTAGATTTAATTTCCTGTCAGTTCTATCTGTCAATAAAAGGGGAGTGGTGTCTACAATGAGACGACTTGTGGGAGAAGCAAGTCAGCTTAATTAAAAGGACGAAACTAAATCAGATTTGCACTCCGTAGTCAGAGAAAAACAATTAATGTATCATTTTGGTGTGTGTGAACAACTTGTTCAGTCTGTCAGCATTTAATATTGTATATTCCGGGAAAGAAAATAAAATGGAGAGGAAAAAAAAAACGTACAACTACCGCCTCCACAAACAAACACTACTAAGTACCAGTAATTCAATGGGGGTGCGTAGATCTCCAAATATATATATAAAAAAGAAAACATTCATATGGCAACTTCAGATCTTTTTCCTGACCTATGCAGGTTCTCCAGTTTTTGTTTTCCATAAAAACAAACTTTTGTTGTGCAGTAACCCGTACTCATTGTGTGGGACCATCCATTTGAAGAGGGATAATGATTAAAATATATATAAATATATATGCGGCTCTCCACACCTGTGTGTGTTTTACTAACCTAACATCTCTGTGCTGCAGTGTGTATGTGTGTGTGTGTGTGCGTGTATGCTGGTTGTTGTGATGTTTAGGTCACTGTACGGCACCGAAGTGAGACTAGAAAGCCAGTTTTATCCTGCCAGTTATTCCTAAACTCAATTTACCCTTTGTAAAGAAGTGAAATCACAAATGGTTTAAGAACGAAGATTAAACTAACTCCCTGTTTGTCCTGTACTCAGTTTTCACTGAGTTGAGATTAATCATACACGTATATTGTAGTGATCTGATTGTGCACAAAAAGAATGAGATTTTTTTTTTTCCTTCCCCCAGATTATATGAATAAAGGCTTCTTGTTTGTCAAGAAAAATCTGGTCTAAATATAACTTCATGTGCCATGTATTCTTTTCCAGACACGTAATTTCTCCCCCTTCAAACTCACTGGACCGTTTCAGAAATTCAGAATATAAATGAAGCTTTAAGGCGGGAATTCGACTTAATTGCTAATGTAAATAAAAATCTGTTATACCTGATTCATGAAGCAAGTCTTGCATTAACCCAGTGTTTTAAATCTAAATGTTCACAGAATTGATAACACAAGCATTGCGATTGAAAACCGGTGATTTTTGCATCAAAGTTTGAGCAACCAAAGTCATTTATTCCTTTGGGTATGAGGGGGGGTGATTAAAATATGATAGAAATGAGATTACCCAAAATTAATTTTCTGTACATAAGACTTATAATGACAAAAAAATGTACTGATGTTCAGTGATGGAATGGGTGAACTGTTTACTTAAAATAAATGGTTAAACCTATAAATCGATGTGTTATTTTAACCCTTTTAATTCATCTTCACCACTTGTATAAAAATGATAAGGTTTAGTCCCATCTTAATCCAGTAGTGTTATTCAATACAATTTTAGATGTCCAGTTACTTTATCAATAAGATCAGCTGGTCCCGGTCCAACGCCAAGAACCGTCCGAGACCCTGGTGCAATTTGGGTTCTTCCAGCATCTTGGATTAAACTGACCGGCAGTCCGACCTCTTTGGCGTGGGACAGCAGCTCCAGCAGACAGTCCTCGTCTGGAGCCTTGACCACCACTTTGGGCTGACCGCAGTACTCCCACTGTTTCAGGAGCTCTGGGTTTCTGCGCTGAACCTGCTTGTAGGCAGACACAGCGGCGTGGGAGCACTGGGCTGCCACTTTACCTTTTCCCATCTTCAGATCGGTTCGGACCACCAGGATCATTTTGAACTCTCCGCTCTCGCCCATCACACTGGCCTCGCTGCCAGCACCGGCGCTGTTTCCTAAAGCTGCCATCATGCTGCGGGACGATCTGCCAAAATGCCCACTCAGGTGCCATCCGAGGCAGAGCCCACAGCCTACACCTGCCAGAATACCCAAAGCGACAGGCCCATACAGAGAATCCATCCTCGTATCTGATGAAACACAAGAGTGATTTATAACAAACATCAGTGCAGTTCTCTACCTTTACACAAAATTACCATAGTACAAAGATTAATGTTACTGCGACTGGTGCTATCTACAATTGGCATATAAAGTGAAACAAAATAGCAGAAAGAGTTGCATCACATATTAATATACAATTTATATTAATAGTAACAACTGTTAATACAGTATTTTACCACAGTGGTTTACTATTCATGTAAATAGAAAATATGCTAACACATCTAACTTATTAAGAATCCAGTTTTAAATGCTCATTGATCATGTTATTAGCCTCGATGTGCCATTGAAAAAGAAAAACAGAGCAAATATAATTAAACTAAATGATTAAAATATGAAAACACCGTATGTTACTTTAGTATTTTAGACGAAGCACTGAGTTCTGCTGTATGGGTACGGAATCAAATAAGCATGATCAGCTTCTGTACTCCATTCGTCAATGGCAATGCTGTCAGTCTAGCCGGTTTGGATTAAACCTCTTAACCGACCCTCTCTCTAACAAGCTTTTATTAACTATACTAACCAGTAATGGTGAGACTACTGCGCACAATTGTGTTTCTGAACATTTGAAACGGGACTCACCAGAAAATGATTCAGCAACCTGAAGTTTCCTGCAAACTCCACGAGCCGCTGCCTGCTTCTTTCAAACCGACGCTGAATGATGACGTCACGGGTTTAAAGCAACCGCCAAAACCACGAGAAATATTCAGCAATAATTCAGTCAGGTTTCTATATAATGTGTGTGTTTTATCCTCATGAATGAATATTTTAATGTCTTCACCTTTCTTTCACACATTCATTCTGAATTATTTAGGAAGAAAATTATCCAACATATTCCATTAGGCTCGTTGCATTTTTGCCTCATTATAGCAAAACATTTAAATCTAGCAGAATCTAGCAAACTACTTTCCTAGACAGCATTTTGAGTACCCCATCTACATGGGTCATTTATAGACAGGTGCGCGCATGAACAACAGCAAATCTATTCCTACAATTAGGGCTCAAACTCTTATCTGGGCACTTTTAATTCTTTACTCTTTTGAACCCCAGAGACCCAGCCTAATTTAAGACAGTGTAAAGAAGCTTTGAAACCAGACACTGTGTTTTTCGGGCCTGGCCTCTCGTGGTTTTACACCCTTACTGTACCCCTGGGAGAGCAGGTGCGATTGTGTAAGACTTAAACTACTGACAAAATGTTCTTGATTCTGACATTTGAGATTGTCTTACCTGCTGGTTCCTTTTTGTTTGTTTGTTTGTTTGTTTATCCAGGCTGCTGTTCATCTGCTGCTTTGACACCAGCAGTGAAGGTTATTCATCCCCAATGAAGGACTATATGGAATAACCGTTAAGAGCACAAAAATGAATAATTACAAATGTGCAATAAATTAGATTAAGTGTGCATTTCAAATGTTGTTAGATCAGATTGTTTTTCTCTGACGTCTTTGTTGCTGCACAGTGAAACTGGAGAAGCAAGTGCAACTGAACGTTTTAATGAACAAAGGAGCGAGATGTGAAAAGATTGTGTTCGAGATAAAACCGGCATCAAAGTGTTTTCACAGCAACATAGAGTACATTCTGTGATGGTGCTGTAAAAAGTTTTTGTATGCCTGTTGTCAAAACTCTGTACTACTTGGGGTTATTTTTGGTGCATTTGTGGTGGGCCTCAGGGTTTTTTGTGTGGTTGTTAACTGGAATGAGAGTCTTTATATAGACTGTCATGCCACTGGCCTATTTAGTGAATGTGAGATCTCACTAGGGTCTCATAAAGTGCACAAATACTCATCCTTCCTGTGAGTTTGTCACATGTAATCTTAACGGGTAAGTAATTAAATCAAATAATGAAACAATGACTTTATTTCCTCACCTTTTATGTCATTCAAATGATCTTAGCACAATCTCAGAGAAGATCACCATCTGCAGCTTGAGCGCTTTGCTAAATATCTCCCTTTGTGTTCCACAGTAATCAATATTTAGGTGTGTTAATTATAACTGACTATTCATCATTATGTGAGCTATAATTTTGATGGGATTTTTAAGTTCCATTTTGGAATAATTATGCAAATTATCTTATTTTTTTTTTTAGCTTTACATAATTTGGTTTGCACTCTTGCCCTGGCACCCATGAATGCTCTGGCAATGCATATGGTTGTATCACTGGGTCATGCACAGGTCCGATTGGGTTACAGTAATCTGCAAAACACAGCAGAGAACTGCAGCCACCAGAATGATCAAGGACAGAGAAGAGAGAAAACAAACAAGAATCTGAACCCAGACTCTGTATTGCTCTCTTCCTCCTCTCTGTCTTCCTCTGAGTGGGTCTAAAGACATTTTAAACATTGTGATTATCTGTCCCACAGGTGCATGATTGTCTATAATGAGATGGCTGAAAATGGGACAGATTTGAAGTTTCCTTGAAGAAGAGTGGGACTGTGGGACCAGCACAATCAGAGCTCTGGAAAGACAGGTCAGCCCTGCAGGCTTTTTTCTTGTACTCATTCACTTTACTGGAACACAGCTAGTGCTTGTACTTTTGCAAATTCATTTTTCAGATGAAGTATATTAATGCATCCCAGAATTTGTATGGTTGTAGCTGAAACTAAAACCATAAAAAAAAAAAACATTTATTTGAAATAAAATAAATGTTAACTGCAATAAAAACGTGCAGCATTTCTCATTTTGCTTTTAATTAACCTTGATTACTGCAATAAAAAAAAATAAAACTGGAATAAAAATGTATATATATATATATGACATAAAAACACACAACAAAATTACTTTAAATATTTTTGATGACATCAGAGAGCCAACTGACCCTCCATAGACAGCAATACGACTGAAATGATCCAGATCCAGAAAAATGGTAAAAACACCAATAAAACAGTCCACGTGACATCAGTGGATCAACTTCAGTTTTGCCGCGCTACGGGAATACTTTTTTTTGCGCAAAGAAAACAAAAAGAACATAATCTAACTCTACTGTTCTTCTCCCCTGACTCAGGTCTTCTGCCATTTTAGAGTGTATAACAACATAGCACATATGCACACTTTAATATATTTGATGTAATCAGCCTTGTTTACATCCGGGTGAAAGCATGCGCATGAATGTAATCTTTGGCTGTTTGCACCTAGAGGAAAATGTACGCTTATTTTGCAGTCTTCCGCCATTTTAGAGAGTAAGTCATGGGAGAAGAATGGTAAAGTTAAATTATGCTATTTTTGTTTTTATTGTGCAAAAAACTTATTTATGTTACGTTTTTTGTATGTTTTTGTAAAACTGAATTTTCAGAATCCATAACTCCAGTCACATGATCCTTTATCATTTGAATCAAATGTGAATTTTTTTTATCAATATACTGTGCTAAATTGTTTTAAGATTATTAAAAAATGTAAATGTAAAAAAAAACAAACAGTTGTTTTAAAGTTACTTTTGATTGATTTTATGCCTCTTTGATTAATAAAAGTACTAATTGGAACAGCAAAGCAGTACCAGAATCCTGTATATGTGTGTAAATGTACATGATAAGCAGTAGAAACAAATGAATAAGAAAATATGCTGTAGGGGACACTAGGACACTCATTATGATAGAGACACTCATATTGAAAAAGTTGATTAGGAATTAGAAAAAATTGCCAAAATTAAATGTAAATACATTTGACAGAAAAACTGCTTAATTCTTTCTGCCTCAAAAAGATTTAAGTCACCATTAATAGTGTCGTTTACATCTCAAAGCCTCGTCTTAATCCAATAAAAGCACTCGCAGCGGTTCTTACAAATTAAGACTGACATCTAACTGCAAGTGGGAGTCTTTGCCAAGTTAGTCTGGGTTTAATAAAACCTGAGATTATTTTAATAGATTTTGTTTCAGTTCTGCAGAAAAGGCTTAGGTGAGTAAGGCTGCTCTTGCGAAACAGCCACGGGTATGTAATACCAGTAGTTAAACACTTAGAACCAGGGGCCTCTGCGCGGTTTCCTCCCACACAGCTGAATGTGATAGAGTGTGTGCTCTACGTGTGCTTCAAGAGTACATACTGTTCAAGGAAGCCACTTTAATGTTTATGTAGTGTGATGCACATGACAAATTTATAAACATTGCATTGTATGTCCTGTATGTAGCCCACCATTTTTTTTCTAACTGACAGCTCTGGGGCTAATAATGCACATCTTTAATTGTGCTTTAACTGGCACGTTTACATGGAAAAACAGATCTTTCATTTAGAGAAATTCAAGTCGTCTCTCAGCATGTGTGGGAGCATTTAATAAGGCGAAGCGCTCTGACTCGTAAGACTGACGTGGAAGTGATTCTAATATGACTAAGTCTGACATTCCCGGACCAGGCGTCTGACTTTGGCTTTTCCAACACTGCTGCATTCAATTGACGCAAATGACTGCTGCAAAATAGGCCAACGAATGCTCCACTCCCCTGAGAAAGTTCCCATTTGTTCACGGCTCATTTTTAACATGAGAGGGAAAGAGATAGTTCTCCAGTGAAGTATTGTCATCATTGCCTATAAAAGTGTAGTTCACCCAAAAATTAAAATGTGCTGAAAATATACTCACCCATGAGCTTGTTTCTTCAAAATTTAGACGGATCCTCTGCAGTGAATGGGTGCCGTCTAATAAAAACATCACAATTAAAGCACAAGTATTCCACACGACCACTTAACGCATTGTGAAAAGCTGCGTGTTTTTAAGAAACAAATCCATCATTAAGGCTGCTATTGCATCAGTTTATTTAATTCCACACATAGGGTCAAATTATGGCATTGATTCTTTTTTATGCTCTTTACTGCCGTCTCTATTGAGGCAACACTTCAGAAGGTGAAGCTGAGCCTGCTTGTTATGTAACAATTATGAAATCTTTCTATCTATTTTTAGACTCCAATATTGTCAGGTCTTTGAAAATATGATGAGCTGGTTATTATCTTAGATCACATTGCTCATTGATTTGATTGCATTAAAACTCTAATTTATGATACTGTTATTTTCAAGATTTATTGTAGGTTTTTTGTTTGTGAAAATGGTTGCGTAATAACCTCCTCTAGCTCAGCACAAAAACATGCCTTGACATCTCCATCTCTTCACGAAAACAAGCACTCATTATTGCTAAACCAGTGATTTATGAACGATGATTTTGCAGATTTTATATCAGTTTCATATTAAACAGTTTCTACCTGCAGCTTGCAATCATATAGAAAAACCTTATTTAATCGAATACTTATTTAAATAAAAACACAAATAAATTCCACAACTGTATAAATATGCTTCTTTTGTCCATTTAATTGAAGTCAGTCCAAAACTACTCTGAACCCCACTGACCTTCGATGTACAGACACAAAAAACACTAAAACATTTCAAATATATATCCTTTGTGTTCCACAGAAGAAGTTCATACAGGTTTAGAACACAAGGTACAGTAAACAATGACCTAACATCTGAATCAAATCCTCACCAAAATGCAAATGTACATGCTGTGGTTAATCTCTCACATTTATAAATACAATGCTAGTTATAAAAGCAATCCAGCCTGCTTTAATAATGGCATTGAAAGCACTGCACTGACAAAGTATGTGTCGTATGAAGCGGGAAATGAGACCGTTTACTGTTTTTCTTCCTTGGAATTCCAGTGATGCAGATCTCTAGCCCTCTTCCAGAAACCCTTCAATGCTTCCATATTAACCTAAACCCACAAGTTTCACTGAAAAACAACCTGCCCTTTTCACCAACAGAAACCAGAGGAAGATTTCAAAGCTCAGATCATTCTCTTTCATGGCCACTTAATGGATTTGCCTCAGATGTTTCTTCTAAAATTCCTTAAGAGCAATAAAAATAGACACAAATTATACTCAACTGCTGACGTGCAGCAAGAAGCTATAAAATGTCCATGCATCGCGTTTGCTCTAGGGAGAATCTTGGAAGAGTATAGAAAAAGGAAAAGAAATGAAAAAATGTCATGGTTTACTCACCCCATGTGTTTGTGAATAAACCACAAACTATGACTTCCTTCTGCGGAATATGATTTTTGTTGTTATTTTTAGTCTATACAATTAAAATCTGTGAGCTCAGATGTCGTTTGATTTTAAGCATTCTTCAAAATATCCTTCCACAGAAGAGTCATTGGGGTTTGAATGATATGAGGAGGAATAAATGATGACGCTGTTTTAATTTCATTGGGTAAACTATCCCACTAATCAATGTGCTTGTATGTAATTTGAAAAGAGATTAAACGGATTTCAGTTTTGCTTTCATGATGAAGAAAAATCCAAGGGAAAGAGTAACCCATACAGGTCCAACAGAACTAGATGAAATGGAAGGAATAGGGAATCAGTGAGTGAGGAAACGAGACAGTGAGCGAGTTGGTGAATGAGTGTGAGGGAGGGAGAGATAGGCAGAAGGAACTTGCTGCCCCTGGTGTTGTGTAAGACTTGGCTGGCTGTAGCAGAATAACACTCTTATTCTCTCAGTGCTTTGAACTCTGGTACCCTACAGCTCCGACCACCCCTCTCAGCAACAGCAAGAACTCACACTGAGGTGCCCCGCTCTCTCTCTCTCTCTCTCTCTCTCTATCTATTTCCCTCTCCCCTTTCCTGCTGTGTCGCACTTCTCTTTCTCTTCCCATAAGTCGTACCTCTCTCTGCTCTCTTCTCATTTGTCTTTCACTTTCTCCCACATGTGCTTGTCTGCTTCAGAAGTGCTGCTGTACCTTTTGCATTTGAAGAAAGTTTCTGATGTTTTTGTTGTCAGTCCTGTTGGACTGAGAACAGGCGTGCACAGCTTCTTCAGCTGGTAAGAACAACTTGCATCATCTCTACCATACAAGTGTTTTATTATGGTTTCATATGGTAGACTGCTGCATGCATAATTGTATACTGTATGCATTTCAGGTTGCATCTTCCTAAAGCTTGTGTAAAAATGGTTGTGTAACTTACACATTGCTTCCTTGTTGCATTACGCGTGTGTAAACAGTGCATGTTGTTCAGGGTGAAAGTGAATCCACGTGCGTGTGATGGTCACACAGCAGTGTCTGGGGTGTGCAGGTGCGTGCGTGTGTTCATATGTGTCGACAACGGGTGGTGTTTGGTTCCGTGCTTTGCTGTGTGTGTGTGTCAGAACTGCACATCGTGTTTGGGATCGGTTGTCATTTCACGAGGCTATTGGAATGAACGAACCCGTTGACCCGCGGTTTGGCAGAGGACACGCCCCCCCCTCCCTTACGCACGCACGTACGTCGCTCTGCTTTGTTGTTCTCACTGAGCCCTGTTGTGTTTGTACCTTCGTGTCGGTCTGGCGCTGCTTTTTTGATCCTGTATGGCAAAGTTGTTTACTTTAAGCGTATGTTTCGATATACAGGTGTTGGCACGGCCACAGACAGATGCTTCAAACAGCTGGTAGGTTTTAGAGAGGGCTGACTAACTGTGAATATACTTCTGCGTCACACGCTCTGCGCAGTTGCTATGTTTCAGTTGGCATCCGTCACTGGATTCAAGCGCTGAAAGAATGAACTAGAAACTTCCTCTGGAAAGAGAACTTTCCTGCCCTAGATGTAATTTGAGAATGTTTAGTGACTGTTTTTTTACGGTTTGGCACTATGTTATGCTTCTCTTGTTATCTGCTGGAACTGCAGCGACATCGTGTGGTTCGTTATGTAACAGACGAACCCAGTGACCCCTCGGATTCATTGAGGCTTACTAGGAACTGATAAATTAAGTTAGTCATGCATCGCTGGCTTTAATTTTCTCTTAGCGTAGGGTTGGTTTAGTAAGAAACTGCAAATATTGAAAGTAACTTATTTAAGCAGATATGATATTTTTAGATTCATGCTTATATAAGTGTTTGTGTGTGTGTGTGTTTGTGTGTGTGTATTTAGTGTTACATTCAAATATTGCAAATTAAAGAGTTGACAACAGTAACAGTTTGATGCTGTGTGATAATGAGTACAAAATGTATGGGTATTGATTAAGGATATTAATTTATAAGATTTATTGTTTGTTATTGTCTGATATTGGATCCAGGCAATATTGTATATTTAGTTGTTTGTTTATTTTACTTATTTATAGTCTATCGCTAATTTAATACGGATTATAGAAAACATTTAAGCCTTTGAAGAGTTTTTTTATTTCTAAAATTATTTATTGCATACAAGTAATGATAGAATTGCAGTGTGCGTTTGTGCATAAAAATTAATTGTTTATAATGACTGTTTTAAAGACTATCTAATCAGCATCCTAGGTGTCTATATTATTGTAAGCACTTATACCTTAAATAGAAATTATAGATGTTTTTTATGTCACATTTTATATATATATATATATATATATATATTGAAAGAATTTTTTCTTTTTATATAGGCTATTGTTTATTATAATGTTATGATTTCTAAATTCACTTAGACTATACAATTAATTTATCTATTTTATATATCAGTTAATTATATGTATTTAGCTTTTTTGTCAAAGTAGATTTTTATAATTATGAAATAATCAATTCAATAGGTCTAAATTTATTACATTTATAATTTGCTTGTATGTATTTGCCAGGAATTCAGTATTGGACAGACCAATATATATATATATATATATATATATATATATATATATATATATTAAACCTTTTATTGCAAGGCAGAAGTATATTATTATATAATTATAAAGTTATAAAAAATTATAAAGTATAATTCTTTATAATGTAGGGTCCAAAAATGAATTTGCATTAAAATCTGATATTTAAAAATTATATTAAAATAATAATCCGTTTTAACCATTTAGAAAAATACAGAAATGTTAACTTTGGAACTAATAATGACATAATACATCATACATAGAATTTATCACAGACTTCATTATGTTATTCTTTTTCCTTCGAGTCTACAAAATGTCCAGAAGATGGCGCAATAGACCAGTGTGAGTTCTTGGCTCTGCTGTTGCTAAAAAGATGTTACAGTATCTGAGATCCACACGTTTTTGCCCCACATTGTGTATAAGAATTAAACATGCTTGTTACCTCTAGGTGCATTAAACTATTAAAGGAGCCGTTTTTGGAATTTTCCACATGAATTTCTCTTATCTAGAGAGAAAAATCTTTTTTTTTTTTTTTTCCAGTCTGTGAAGCTGTTTCGTGACCTGCAGTCGGCAGTCATGTTTTCCTGTTGGTCTTTTGTGACAGAGAACAAATGCACTTTATTAGATGATGTAATGGCATGCCTCATTCATATGATACACCATGTGTATATAATATATTTCACCTCTGTTATTTTTTTGTCAACAGAATTGAATACAGTATTCATTTGTGTGCTTGAGCACATACGTTGCTGAAAGTGAATATACAGCTGTAGATATTTTGATGCTTCTGGCATATCCAGGTGGTCAAGAAATCTGTTTCTTGATAGCTCTTAGATTATATTTTGCTTAAGAAAAATTAACAAAACAAAAAAATATATTTTCATTGATGCTTTCATTGCAGATTCACCGAGTCATTACATTTTAATTTGACCTAGTTCATTTTGTGGTCACCTAGAACTAACCATCTTTAGTGTTTTTTGTTAGATTATAGATTTTTTTTTTCGTTCTTCTCTCTTTTTTTTTTTTTTTTTTTTTTTGCTCAACATAATTTGTGATCAAATGGCGATCCCTTGCTATAATGGAGAAAAGTTATAACATTATCTAAATTATGAAATACAATTGTAAATACACATAATCGTTGCATTAGTTAACTTGTACTTTATTTCTTCTGATATTAACTATTTCTTTTTACACAGCATTAAAAGGAAAATAAGCTTAATTTATGTAAAGATTATATCATAAGGTAAACTTGCAGTGATCCTCATAAGCTGTACTGTCTTCATCCAAAATGTAATTTCTTATTTTATCTTTTTTTAATGTGAATTATAGCCTGGACCTTTTGCCCATTCATTATCACGTCTAACTATTAACTCATTTAGTGCCATTGAACAAATTTACTTTCACACCCAAATTGATCTGTTTTTTGTTATCTGAGCATTAATGATTGTTTTTGATTAAATGATTGATGTCACACATTTAGTGTTCACAGTTGTCCAGCAGAGGGTGAAGTAATTATTTAATTATTTGACGTTAAATCAATCCCACTTTTGTGGAGTCAATCTTTTTCTAATGGAGCTGTCAGTCCATTAGGAATATGGAAAGAATACATAAAATGGATGAAAATGTTCAATATAAATTTATGGAGTTGTAAGTTTTTACTGGCCTCTAATGAATGACAGGTGATCGTGCCACCAGCTTATTCAAAGCTGCAAAAGACAGTTACTTACCCGACAAGACTTTACGAAGTTCTCGTGATTTGTTTCTGATGGCTGTTTTGTCTAGTATCTCACCGAATTGTGTGAGTCACAGTTCGACCCCAGCATCTCTCTTTGTGTCTCTTCAGTGGGAGGCAGGACCACGTGTACTCTACCCCCTCGCAGGAAAGTCAGTTGTTATAACTTCAACCAGCGGGCAACTTTTAAGGACCTTTGAGCCAGTCCACTGACCACTATTTTATTTGCGTTATAAAATATCATGCTTTGTCCCTCTTTCTTTTTATTTCCGAGATACTGCCTCAACTTTAAGTTAATTGGATAGTGTGTGTGTGTGTGTGTGTGTGTGATGAAATACAATATCTTCAGTATATGAACAAGTTATAAAAATATATTACATGTTAATAACTATATAAATATTTTTGTAAATGCATATAAAATAAGAGGAAAATGCTCATAAATATAAATCATGTACAGTAGTTTTTACATTAATTTGTAAGATGCGTTATACAACACCATGGTTGTAGTGGTATTGTAGTAATATTAAAAAAAAAAAAAACTTGTAATATCATGGTGTTATTTTCAAAAAGTACATTTGTACCTGCATTAATAGTCATTGATTTTTGTAAATGCATTGCATCAATAATAGTTGTTGCCATTGCAGTTTCAGTCACATTTTTACTATAAATCATCAGATTATTCTCAATTTGAGTATGAAAACATGATGGCTTTACACTTGAATAAAAGCTGCCATTTAGAAAATCCCTCATTGAAGCGGGTGTGTGGCGGTTTTCCTCCAGCTATTTACACAGCCAGTGTGTTATAATATCATTTTGCCGTAATCAGTTTTGAAACACGTTTGTGTGCGTAAGGCAAAGAACCAGTATTTAATCAGTGTGATTTAAGCCTCTCGTGCATTTGAAATAACACACCTGTCTACACTGCATTTCTCTATATAAAGTGTGTTTGAGGGATCCTGAAATAAAATTGCAAATGCTGCCCTGAAGCTATAACCTATGATAATAAAAATGTCAGGGTTGGGTCAGTGCATATTATGTGTCATATTATCTTCCAGTAGATTTTGAATACTGTTGTTTATTCACAAACGTTCAAATTAACTTTATAAAAGTAACTTTAAAGTACCAGAAATATATAAATATGTGCGTATATATATATATATATATGTGTGTGTGTACTTAAAAATAATATTGTCTATATTTATCACGTTTTGGCATATTGTCATAACAGAAAATGTTTAAGAGACCGTATTGTCTACACTTGGTGCCTTATCACGTTATTGTTCCTCTGTCTCTATTGCCATTCTCAGATTTGTTTGCACAATAAACAGTTTTATGTTAGATTCTTATTTTATTCTTAAAATAGAAACATAATTAAAATATAATCAATACATACATTTGGGAAAAAATCCACAGTTTGCTGAACATGAAAAAGTTAGTAACTGTCCGTTAACTTGCACATAAGACCAATTTCTATTGCTATTCAAATGTTCTGCATGCCATGAAACCATTTTAATTGGTTTCAAATGGTTATAGATCAATTTTAACACAAACTCTACACCTTAAATTAAACTTTTTTTTTCTTTCTTTTGTTTTTCTTTCTTTTTTTCATTTCTTTTGGAGTTTGTCAGAGTTTGCTAACTTCTGGGCATATGTTCAATAAAGCTGTCTTTGTTAGATACACACACACACACACACACACACACACACACACGCGCGCGCATGCAGCACACACACTATTAACCATTATCCAGTTTCCGAAGCCACACTCACTGTTTTGGGAAACTTTTCTTTTAAACTTGAGTAACATACTAAATCACTTACAATCATAAATGTGAACAGCATTGCCCAGGTGCACACAAATACACACTAACACATACCTCACCCTTCCCTGTCCTCTCAATCGCCACACAATGGCTTTGTAATCAGGCACGTCATTCATGATTGTGGGCGGGTTTGAGCTTTGAGTCAGACATGTACCTGCTTAGGGCTGTGAAACCGCATTTGAGACACACGAAAGGAAATGGCCAGTTCATACGGGTGATGTGACAGGTGTAAATGTGTGCAGACATGTCTATTGTGTGAAGCAGTACTGATGTTCGGCACGAGGTCTTAAGATCCCAGTTTAATTTTCTCTCAATTTTAATTCAACATTTTGAACAAATACCCTCTTTGTGCTGTGACTTGGACAAAAGCTCTTTTTATGTTTGAAGAATCTTCTTTGTGGGATGAGTAAAATGCAGGCATTTTCATTGATTAATTTCTCTCATTCTCTCAGTATACTGGCGTGACACTCATGTGGATGTTTTGCAGACTCATGACATTGTCAACTTTTTTTGAGGGTTTTGTAAGAAGCATGTTGGAGTAATCTGTACCATCTGTATCATAGGTTATAATCTCATTTGCATCCTGTAGTCCTTTAAAACTTTTTTTTGAAACCTTTTATTTTAAGGTGTCCTTACTTACAATAACAATAAATTATGAATAACTACATGCAAATAGCACTAAGCCAAACTGTAATCCTAACCTTTAACATATAGTATTTAAACGTATAATTGCACTTTAACTAATACACCCTAAAAAGTGTAACCCATTTTTTAGTAACTACATTTAAGTTTGTTAACATTATTATTATTATTAGTTAACATGAACTTACAGTAAACAGTACTGTAAGTCTATGTTAATCTTTGTTAATGTTCATTTTAACATTTGCTATAATTTGTGAACATTAACATGTTTGCTAGATAATGCATTATCTGATGTTAACAAATGAGACCTTGTTGCGAAGTGTTGTTCATTGTTCAGTTGCAGGTCTAGCTTGTAAAATCCAATATCTAGAGAATCGGGTTTGTCTCAGTTCTGAATAGGAGAGTTGGCAGTTTTGTTTGTGATGAGGCCAATAAATTATGAATTAGAAAGGCGTTGGTGTTTGTGCCGCTTGATGTCTTTCTAGAGCAGGACACTCCCTTCCCTGCTGAGAGATCAAAACAAATTAGGGCATAAATGGCTGGGCTTTTAATTGTTTTGAATTCTTTTGATCAGCCAATGTCATCAGTGATGAATGCAAGACCGAATGTTTCTGAAACCAGTCAATCAGTGCACTTTTTGTCTTTTTTGTTGCCAGGAATGGTCGTATTAATTGTCTGAGGCCAGTCTCCTGACAGCCTCACCTCATTGTCCTTGGGCCGGACAGCATGTGTGTGTTCCGGTGGCATGGCAGTGGGTGGAGGAACTTAGAGTGAGCTCATGTGGTTGAAAATCCCACATTGATAAATCATGGACTAACCCCCACGCATGCACACACACCCAACCACACATTATTTCAACCCAGGGGACGCTGTCTCATAGTCACCAAAATGTACACATACACACTGTCTCTCACTCCAGATTGCAAACTGAGCATTCCCCGTCATTGGCGATTGATCATGCACTCCAAAGTGAAATGGATGATGTGTCCTACACACATATGAAAATGAGTTTCACAGAAGCTTTGTGGGTGCCACAGATGACCTCACTGATAGTCTGAAATGATCGTCCAAGCCATATATAGAGCTTAAGTAACGTAACGTCATTTTGACAATTTTGTAAAGGGATAGTTTGATTCAATTCAAGGAATTGTCTCTAATTTTTATTTTTTACATTGTGTGTGTGTGTATACACTGAAAAAAAATGGTTTAAAGAATTATGAAAAACCCAAAAATTGCTAATAATTTTCAAAAACAGTTACAAAGAAATAGGAAGTAAAACGCTGAATTAAAAGTGAAATGTTGAAGTAAAAAACTGAAATATGATGTAGGATTTTTTTTCTGGACCGCATAATCCATCTTTGTTTACAACTAGAATAAATAATATATTGTCTTTATATATATATATATATACACTTATTTTTAGTGTGTATGTGTGTGTGATTGATAATAATATGCAATGTAAATGTAATACATGCCTCCTCTGATATACAACAGGATATGTAAAAAGTTAATAAAATATTTAAATATATCATTTGTTTACCTATACAGTAGGTATAAAAATTGTTTGTTATTCTGTGCTGTTTTAAAGGACAGCCAAGTGTAGACAGGAAAGCAGGGGTGTGAGAGGGGGAGTGGGAATGGGACATAACCCAAGTCAGACTCGAACACGGATAACTGAGCCAGCAACTATTATGCATGGACATGTGTACCACAAATATGATATTAAATAATGTTTTTAAGTTGAATAAAACAGTTATGTTAAGCATTATATAATTCTAATTTGTAAACGACATGTTTGTTTTTCTTCTTCTTATACATGTCCTGTAAAAGAAATTAGAAATTGCACATGTGGTCAGGCATTTTCTTCTCCTGTTTCCTTCGTGATTAAAAACAAACATTAGGGGGGGAAAATGTCTGGTAGACTTAATACAGAAAATGATCCGCAGATTAGTAATAATTCATCACTTTCATTTTTCATAGCCAAACATCAGTTGAGCCCAGCAGTTAGAGAACAGCCGGTTGCCAGTTCACAGATCATAAGGGAGGGTTGCCAGACCCCAGGTCCTTCCCTCCCATTTGGCGTAGTTGGCTGCATCTTTCTTCTGTTTGAATGTGTGTACACTTTACTAGTGATCTCGTCTGTCTTTATTGCACGGCCCCGGTTTCTGTGGGTCGCCACAAGAATGTCCGCTATTTTCTTTCCATTATCCCATGGCTTAGGCCTCTGGACCGGTGTTTGGTGCAGACGGACTATTGTGGAAAAAAAGACAAGTATTAGGCCATTTTATAGACTTCACAGCTGCTGACATAATTCAACAGTGTTTTTTTTTCTGCTGTGGAACATCAGGGAGGGTAAACGGCTCCCTGTGTGAAGGCCGTTACCCGTACACCCCTTTTTTCCTCACATCTTCTCTCATTCACTCCCCTGTTATCCACTCATCTCCTCCTCTTTCCCTCCTCTTGCCTTGTTATTGCTAGACGATTACGAACTCCCATTCAAATTAGGAGCCAAGTGCCCGATTCTCAAATTTAGAATCTAATTTAATCTGTTACCTATAAATGTGCTGCAGAATCACAACATAGTTGTATTTTACACCCCACTCAGGATCACAATCATAAATGAACATTTATTTAGACATGTAATTTTTAAAAATGCGAAATGTGAGAATGTTTATAATATATTCTTGATAAACAAATGCATTTACTTACAAAACTGTATAAGGTGCACTGCATTTGCAGTGTTGCTGTACTTTTTTCCTAATTATTTTCGAATTATTATGCATGCCATTTTTGTAACGTCATATTTTCAGTAAATTTTTCAGACCAGAAAGATGAAACAGTTTTTTGAAACAAAATTTACTGCAATTACAACTTATTTGTATAATTTGTGAAAATTCTTACAATTTGCTTTTTTTATTTTTTAATTTTTTTACATTTACCTGTGTATTTATAATTTTCAATTAAACACTGATCAGTGTAGCAATTTAGGTGAAAAGTTTAATTGAAAAGTGCAAATGAATTGAAAGTTGGTTAGGTTGGACAATCGTTGAAAGCAAATACATTGATCGATTGGACAAATCGGCTAATCACATGATCAAAGTCACAAATTTACATACTTTGATTACTAGCCTAGAAATGAGAAAATGTTGATATGTAAGCAAATTAATTCTCCATTTTGTCACACATTTTAAAAAATCTTTTAAAAGGTTTATAAAACCCATTGTATATACATTTTAACCTAAGATTTTCATAATTAAACAAGTTTTACATCAACTACCTTTAAACAGTCAAAGCATAAAAAAAGCGTAAAGAGATGTGGTTACAGTTCATGCGTTAAGTAAACACTCATATCTTCTATTCAAAACCCTCAGTGCCAGAAAAAAAATAAATAAATCTTTCATTGAATACATGCTGTTCTATTTGTTTATCTGCTATTCACTCATCTAAATTTGTTTTGGGAGTTGCCTCAGATTTACAGGGGCTGTAGGCGAGATCACCTGAGTCACACTACATTTTTAAAAAAAGTGAAATTGTCATTGATAAATAATTACAACATATTCCCCTAATTTGGCGTCATGGTCCATTGCAACAAATCCTCTCTAAGGTAGAAACTACACCTCAGAATAATCACTCGCATCGTTGTGTAATCCTCAAAATCTCATTAGTTTTAAGGAAGCTCTCGCATTTGCTCAATATCAGGAGTACTCTGACTCATTAAGGCCTACATGCAAACCCTGGAAAACAAGTGACAGTTCGGTATGATTACTTAGATGATTCAGACTCCTAGAAGCATTCCTGATATGAGAGGAATATGCCCGCCAGTGATAATGCCGTTATTAAAGGATCTGTTTCTCTGGCCTGGTTTAGTTCTGATGGCTTTGTCCTACTTTCTACCGGAAGTCAGGTCCCCACCCTGTTGCAAAAGGCCTTTTCAGTTGTTCAATTGCATAATCCTTCTCAGGCTTATTTGTAGAATGTGCGTCAGCAAGCACTCCTGTCTTACACCCTGTTAAACAACCAATCATTCATAAACAAAACTCAAATCTCAAAGGGCCACGTTTGTTTACACAATGAAAAGGCCGGTGGTGTCGTGTGTGTGTACAAGTAGAAGCATGTGAATGGCGTGTAGGAGAATGTATCGTCATTTCAAATGTGCTCTTCCTGATTTGTCGGGGCAGGCTGGATGTTGGTCATCAGCTGTGCGTGTGCGTGTGAAGATGTGTTGAAACAAGCTTAGGATTTATCATCTCAATTCCCGTTCTTTCCTTCATGTGCTAAGTCATACTGATCCTTGCACTTGTCATAGTTTTCTTTTTTCCCGGCCTTACATACATATACAGTATTTCTTTATTATTATTATGATGTATTCTTTTTTTATTATTTATTTTGCTTCACTTTGGATAAAAGCGTCTGCTAAAAAATAAAAAGTATTATCATTTAAATTTTTTTTTCTTTCTGCACATCACCTATTAAAAAGTAATTTTTTTATTATTTTAAATATATATATATATATATATATATATATATATGAAAGTGAAAAGTGAAAATGAAAGGACTTGTATGGTGACCCATACTTGGAATTTGTGCTCTGCATTTAACTTATCCAAAGTGCACACACACAGCAGTGAGAAGTTAACAACCACACACACACACACTGTGAACACACACCCGGAGCATATATGTATGTATGTATGTATGTATGTTTTAGGTTTTTTTCTCATCAGTTTTTTTCTGGCCACCTAGCACCACTTTGTTGGCTATCAATTCTATTCAAAATAAAAATAACCCTACCTCAAAGTATCATAAAAATGCTGTGTAAATGTGGTAATCATTCAGTAAGGCCTTAAAAAGAGATTGTGTGCATGAGAAAGAAGAACTCTGTTGTGCAGAAATAAGATTGTTAGAAGATTAACAACAGCCTTCCTTGTGTCTGTTATGAAATTTTAATTTTTTTTAAATTGTGTAATGTAATTTCGACAAAGGATTAGCAGGAAATGGAGTTAACAGTATCCCAGTGTTGATCAAGGCCATTCATTCATGACTGAGTGAACTAGGTAAGGTAATGAGAGCTTCATCTCTAATTAAGGTCATGGGGTCACTCTCCTCCCACTCTCACCATGCTTATCTCCCTATATGGAGCAACAGTTGGCTGGTGACACATCATTCCTGTATTTGTGATATGAATGGATTGCAGAGAAGCAGCAAGTATGTGTGTTCCTGTGCTTGTGTTGTGTGCATGTGCGTGTGTGTGTGTGTGTGTGTGTGTATAATGGAAAGTTCTCTGATGCTCATTCATGCTTCTTTGCCTTTTTGTCAGAGTGTGTTTGGCACAGGTGCAGTACTCACCCTTAGTAACGGCCGTTTCTTCCCCAGAGTCTCTTTTCTCCTTTGATCCGGGGCTCGTTTCTGCCCCCCGGGTTTCCAATTATCACTACCCTCCATTTTGTCTCCCACTCATTTGTTACAAGGGTCAATGATGTGATGCTCATTTTTTTTTGTCTCAGTCTAATAACTTATTCAAATGCAATTCGTGCAAAATCATGACTTGAATACACCAAGTCTATGATCTGACATGTTGTTAATTTCTGGATTAAGTATTTAGGCCGAAATGTTTGGAAAAGAAGTACATATGACTTTGGTTACACTTCATGTTAAGATGTTTTTGTTACAGTGTAATTATACATTTAAGTACTGAGTAATATCAATTAACTATATGGTTAGGATTACAGTTTGGCTTGCATGTAATTATGCATAATTTATAGTTATTATAATAGCAAGCACATGTAACAAGAACACCATAAAATAGATTGTTACCAAAACATTTGAAATACTGTAATATGTTGTGTAAGTTGTGTATTTAAGTATTTAGTACTTAGTTAATATTTAATCATATATTTTTAGAAACGAGTATAAGCATTTTTAAAAAATTGTATGAAGCCAACATAATTGCATTTCATTTTTTTAAATTATCAGAACATTTTGCTTTATATTGAGATAAAAGGTTAAAGAAGGGATATATAATAAGGTTGCTAAAAACAAAAATATATGTAAATAATATTAATTGATAGTATTAATGTTATAATATATTTAGGGACTTTGTAAACCCATGTGTTTTTTTGGTTTTTAGTTTTATTTACAACAAAAGTTCCATGCTGCGCTTTATTTTAGATTTTTTTTTTTTAAGCAAGCTTAAAATATTATTATTAATAGCTGCTTCATTGACTTTATCGAACACTAATAATTTGAAATGCTTTGGAGCTTCACAGCTCCGAATTCATTTTAATTTTAAATATTGTTTTGTATTAATGTAGAATACACATCAATCATCATGCTTGTACATTTCTGTAATCATCTGTTTTTGTCTTGCAGTGTCATCATAGGTGATTCTACCAACTCATGAGAGCGACTCTTCACCAGACCACCAGACACTGACCAGATCTGCACTGCAGAAGACTCACATAGCTGGAGGCAAGGAAATCTGACCTTTTCTTCAAAGGGCTTTACATAGTCAATCCCACAAAATTAGTGTCCTAGAAATAGTGCATGGTCTTAAAAATTTCCTACTCATTTTATGTTGTGATGTTACTTTATTTTATGTTGATCAGACCGCACGATTTGTTTATTTCCAGATGTCTTCCAGATCTCTGATGTTTGGATTGCAAGACATTTTGGCTGAGCCGATAATGCTTTTAGCTACAAATTAGTCTATTATTTGCTTTGACCATGTTTAAATTCATTCATCAGATTCAAAACCCGCAAAGAACATCCAAAAAAGGCTGCAGATTCTGCCTGGGCCTGCTTATGATTATTTACTGTATGTTATTAATACTGAGGACTGATTTCATTGAGGTCTTTTTTTTTTTTCTGAATGATAAGTACGCGTGGTGGGGAAAGAACCTGTCAATGTTTGTGAATTTCCCTGCTGCTGCTGCTGCTGCTTACTAGTGGTTTCACACTTTACACCAGACATGTGGTTTAGCATTTTTTTACTATGAGTAGTACAGCCTGTTCTTTAAAACACACACTCCTCCAATTGCACACGCATATGCATGACCTGATGAGGAAGTGATTCTATTGACAAGGCAAAGATGGTACAGACTGATCTAGAAATGTTCTTACCATCTTCCTGCCACTCACCTCATCTACTATTTGCGTATGCAGAGCTGTTAACTTGCTCTGACTTCACTGTTGTGGCTTTAAAGTTCAGGTTGTCCTGTTATCAATTCCTTCTCGCTGCTACTTTATATATATTAAAAAACAATCATTTTAAAGCTAAAATAATTCAGCATCGGCTGAGCCAACTAACCCAAACTGTTTCGAGGAAATAACTGAACACAAACGTTTAACCTTTGCAAAAGTGATTGGCTGATTATGACCCCGCTAAGATCTGTCTTCAGTCTGAATGTACGGAAACATTTTTTTTTTTTTTTTAATGACTTCAAATAAGCGTTTCTGGGGTCATTGTGAAGAAGATTTCTTAGAAAATTCTGGGGAAGGTTTGATTACGGAGAAAAATAGCACTTTGCTTGCTAATGTAAGAAGAAATAATGAGAAGCCTCCAGTAAATGATGCTCTTTTTCCAGCTATTTTTTCACTCAGAAATAGGAAATGCACTGTGAATATCTGTGATGTCGTTATCACTTCATGTCCGTCCACACGTTGTGTGCAAAAGACTTTCTTCAGAAATGTTTAACAACTTCTAGAAAAAGAAAATGACCTTATGCTTGTCGAGAAAATAACTGAGATGTTGTTGCTATTTATTTACAGTAAAAGGTAATTAATGTGTTTTAATGTGTTTTTAACACACTTATTGTAAATGACAGCATATTGTACCATTAAAAAAACTTCCTGTTAGGGCTTTGGTGCAGACAAGCGCCCACTCCTGTAGTGCTTATGGGGATGCTGGTTTGAGTCTGGTCATGTTATCGTTTGTTTCTTGATCCTTCATATTTTTTTATATATATATATATATATAAAGGATAGTTCCTACTGACACACTTTTTCTTTCACATACTGTTTTACTTCATCAAATACAAAATAGTAATCTATGAAGCAATGAATAGCATGTCAAAGGCCCATTTTGAAATCCCATGATGCATTATCAGTGTTCCCGTTTCATAGTTGACTTTTATTTCAGCGAGTAACACTCTATGTGAGTTTTTTCAAACACATTTTATACATTCAGACTACTGTATGTTAATAAATTGACATTAATACATTGACATTAAGTAATTAAGTATTTTTAGTGTAAAGCATGTGTTTTCCTACGTTTTCTATTAGTTTTATTCCCAAAAATTCATTCATTCATTCATGTTTATTTCAGTTAAAATCAAATATGTTTTTTTCCCTTCTGAGTCTGCGTCAGTCCTGTGTTAGTTTCATTTCAGTAAAGCAAACAGAGAGCGAAGGCAGCAAGAGCAAGAGTCTCAAAACACCTGGCAGTGCCAGACTGTCTGCCAGGCTGCGCCCAGTCCTAAGAGACTGACGATGTCATAACTCTTGTTCTTAGCACCGTGATTGGTAAGAAGGTCATTAACGATACATGCATGTGTGTTTTTACCCTCAGGGCTTTTTACGGTGAAGGGGGCAGGACTCACACCGCACAAATACACACAAACACGTGTTCCTGTCTGTTCAAAGGTGAGTATTCTCAGGGCAAGTGTTACTTACTTCAACACACACATACACACCCATCCATCCATGTTGGCGGTGGTTTATCAGGGAAAGTGGAGCTCTCCTCGCCTGCAGAGCTCATCTGTTCCTGTGCCACCCTGCAAACCCCCTGTAGACATTAGTGGGCTTTCCACACTCCCCACCCAAGGGGCAGGTGGAACACACACTCACACTAACCAAACACCTCCTACTGAGTGGCATTGAATAGGACAGCTGCCCAGGAGATTAGGGCCAACTGCTTTGTGAGTAATGCAGTGTCGGCCACCATCAAAGCCAGTTGTTTTGAAGAGACAGGATGTGAGGCAGGATGTCCAGATTAAATAACAGACCTATTAATGTCAGCCTGACAACAGCGCAAGAGAGGAGAGAACTCTTTAGAACTTTAGCTGTCATAATTTGATATACCAAGGAACAATGCTTTTTGATTTCAGATAAAATAATCCTGAAGTCATGCGGTTCTGTGAAGATTTCCTCTTCTTTTTATGCACAGTCATATATATACAATGTCAGTGTTCATGTGAGGCGTGTGTTCACAGGGTGTATGGTGTGGGAACGGAGATAGGGGAGGTCCCTGGGTTGTTCACGGCTCGGGCTGCTGGGTTGTCAGGGACTGGCCCGGGTGATGAAGCCTGTCAGGAGTTTGCAGAGATGTTCCACTCAACAATGGTAAGAATCGTCAGGTGGGTCATATCACATTCATCCAACCCTCCCTCTCTCTCACCTTTCCAGTTGACCTGCTTATTCTCTTGCTTTCTTTTATTTCAGCACTCTTTTTATTCCTCTTTTCTGTCCTGCATTCAATCCACAACCACACCCCGACGTTTCACATGATGCCTGTTTCTTGTTCTCCTTTCTAAAAAACCTCTTATTAGAGGGAATTGCTAAAACAAGCATCGCTGTTAGTGCTAATGCTTATGATTAGGGATTTGAACAAACCCCTAACACGAAGTATTAAACTTTGTCTGAATGAATGAAACCTCAAAATATATCACAATCCCATAAAACTCAAGGAAGAGTTGGTGGATCATTACAAAGGGGACATATCACATGACTTATTCCACTGATTAATTTGCAACCAATTGGCCAATTGCTATGGCAGCTGTGATAATGGCTAAGAGGAGTTTAACCACAATAGCCTCATCCAATCGTAAACACAACCAACTGTTCTAGAGACTGTTGTCCAATAATCTGACTTTCTTTTTATTTTAGGACATTTTATTTGAAAAAAAGTCTTCAATGACTAAATTGTCTTGCATTGGAAAGGTGTGCTATTCCTTTCAAAGCCCCAAAAAAAACCCACTTTAACAGCAACCTGACCCTTACCACCCTAGCATAGCTACTGCATAGCAATGTGTTGACAACCATTCAGAAGGACATATGATGCTGTAGCTAACCATTCAGAACACACTACAAATGGCATAACAGCCAATGCTGGGTAGATTACATACAAATTGTAGTCTGTTACTGATTCCAAATTACATGACAAAAAATCTAATTAGTAATGTAATGCATTACATTCCACTTTTTTTTTATTTTTAGATTACTTTTGACCTAACTCGTTTATCACATTGATTTAAATAGTATCATTTTGAACTATATTGATATAAAAATATACTTAATTGATTGTAAAAACATTAAGTGCATTAAATATTCTATTATAGTACATCAAGGTTTCCCAAATTGGTATTTGTGAGGGAACTGCAGGGGGTTTGTGAGTTCATTGAAAGCTAATAATTAAGTCATTTTTGTACATTTTTATATTTGAAGGACAAAAGCCCAGTGGTTAAATGCTACAGTATGTGTCCAACTGACGAACAACAGAGAATCAATACATGATCAATACTTTATAGCTATTGTGTAAATAATAAGTAATCATGTAATTCAAAGAAAAGTAACTGTAGTCTGATTTTGAATATTTGAAAACGTAATGTACTCTTAGCTAAAGTGCTTAATTCTTGGAATTTGATTACATAATCCAAATTGCATTTAATCAACTCTGCTAAGCATTCAGAACACCCTAGAAATGGCATAACAACATGCTAACCCCTAGCATGGTAGCAACGGCACAGCAACATGCTAACCATTCAGAACACTCTACTAATGGCATAGCAGCTCGCTAACCATTCAGAACACCCTAGCAATGGCATAGCTAATAACCATTTAGAATGCTCTAGTAATAGGATAGCAACTTGAATTGGAAATTAAAAAGGGCATAGCAAAATGCAAGCCTTTCAGAACACTTTAATAACTGCATCCTTTCAGTATGATGCTGGGTTTTACACAGTATTTCCTCAGAAGTGTTTTGCAACCATTTTAAAACATTCTCTTGAAACAGCCAATAAAAAGATTACTGAACAGTTTTTTGTGTGTGTGTTCAGACATATGTTATGACAGATGTAGTTTTTCAACAGACTTTCGTGTGAATAGTAAGTTTCTGGTCATGTCAGACTTACGGGGAACCTTTATCTTGGTTGTTAACCTCAAACCGTCACTGACTGATGCGTGTATCGTGACTCATTTGACGTGGTCATTTTGTTTCTGAATTACTCTGCACCATAGCAGCCAATCATCTCACTTAAAAAAATAAAAACTTCTGTGATTACATAACGGCATTGCTGTATCTTGATTAATCTGCAGTTTCCATCAAATCTGCAAGCCCGTATTTGTTTTGTTATTTATATATATATATATATATATATATTTTTTTTTTTTTTTTTTTTTCCTACATTTTGTTACACATAGACAGGCCCGGTACTCTGACTAATAGTGTATGCTATTAAATGACTATCTCATAAATGTTGATTTTTGCATTAGATATCAAGTTACTCATTGCAGTACAGTAAAAAGTATTTTTTTATTTTTCTTTACAATAGCAGAAGCAGCATCAACAACAATGATAATAATTATAGTAATAATTAATTGCACAAAGAAACAACAACAACATAGTAGTCATGTAATTTGACATTTAACGTTTAAGTTAACATTTAAGTTGACTGCAAACTTTAACAAATTAATTTGCACCAAAATAATGTAGCTTCGATTAGACACATGCAATCTGTGATGTCAACAATAAAAGATAATGGAGGAGTTTTGATTATTTGTATTCTCTTGTAGTCTATAAGTCCATAAAAACTGACGCGGTAACCAATCACCAATTGAGAACCACTGATATATTTGTATAAATGTATTTATTGTTAATGAGTGTAAATATGTGTGTCCTGTCCTTACATTTCTCTCCGATACCAAAAGAGGGAGTGGGGAGAGAAAGAGAGAGAATGGGAGGGATAGCAAAATTAAAGGGACTTCAGAACAGAAATGAGAGGTGAGCTTGAAAGCCTGAGTTGTTTGAAGAAAACCGACTTATCATTTTGCATGACTTTTTCGAGTTGCAATATGTGTCTGTTGCCTTTTCTACAGAACCTCTATCTATCTCTCTCCTGCACTCTCTCTCTCTTTTTCTATCTCTCACTCCCTCTCTGTCGCTGTTTGGTCATTCTGACGTCCGCTTCACAGCATCTCTCACTGGCGCTGCAGGAGTTTTTCCTGTGCAGTGTGAAGCCTGATTCCCCCCAAATCTCTCCTTTTGCTCCTCTTGTGCTCTGAGACTGAAGACGACACGCTTTCTACTTCTGTGGGTGTTTTTTTTTTGTTTTTTTTAACCAATATTTTCTGCCACTTTGAATCTGAAATCATCCTCCGATAGCATTGCAAGCGAAGACGAAGCGGGTCCCTTTCCCCGAAATGGATTTAAAAAGATGTACATTGCTGTTTTGTAAACTACGTGTTGTCCAGGACAGTATCCGCAATAGCATTGCAAATATTGAATAGTTGGGGGTTTTTTTATATGTTTTTTTCCAGCTTTGACGGAGCACAGGAAGTGATAAAATGGGTATTTGTGTATTTTACTAATTTGTTTATATGTTTCTAGGTGTGTTTCTGTGCTTGTATGACGTCTAACAGCATAACAGAATGGTTCCAGACATCCTTTGCCCAAAGGTCAAGGGCATAGGATTGTATGTCAAGTGTCTGTGTCGTCATGTTGGTTTCTAGAGATCACCAGACATATGGCACGTGTGCGACTGCATACACACGAGCAAGGCTGGCACAAAGCAGCTAAACAGACGAGACTTCATCAGCTGCATCCGTTTATAGACATCAACAGCTGTTTTAGTCACTGAAACAGCATAATTAAAAAAATCTTTCTTTTTGATATTTATGTGTGCTTTTATTTAAGTGTTAACAAGACAAGCAAAAATGTCAGTTTTTTTTGTACAACTTGGACTAACACTGTTAAGAAAATGCTACTGAATCATTGTTTCCGGCAACGAAAGGGTTAGTTAGTCTGTGAATTCTCCCCTGCCAACTCCCAGGCAGTCGAATAAGTAACCCAATTCGGAGGCATCTGCTCAGGGAAGGGTGTGTATCTGCCTCCCCCTCACCCTGATTCCTCTACGCTCCTCTCCTCCTCCCGGAGCTGTGGTTAGCCCTGCCCTTACGGGTCATGTGACTTCTCTGAAACTCCCTCCTCCCCCTGCCTCCCCCTGTGTTTCCAGTAAACTGCTGAAAGGAGGGGCTGAGTCAGTCTTCAACCAGCTTCCCTTTGACCACAGCTTGTTAAAGAATTTGTCAACGTGGACTCCAGGGTGCACATTTTTTTCCTCTTTGTGATAGATAGATTTGAATTTTTTTTGTCTTTCCCTCCCTGGAACGGTCCGATTACGTCAGGCACCCATAATCACTTCCTGCGCTACGGCGTAGAAAGAGAGAGAGTGTGTGTGTGTGTGTGTGTGTGAGCGTGAGCGGCTCACCTAAAGGACTTTGATATTTGGCAGCATGTGTGCCAGAGATGTTTGTCTTGGTGCCTGTCTGAAAGGGTTTCATTCAGAAAAAAAGACGAGAATTATAATCCAAGTAGGGGGGAGGGTAATTTAGTTTTTAACCTGATTACGATCTTCCTGTGATTCTCCCAGCTGGCGATCTGATTTTCCGGTATTAGATCATGCGCAATATTTGCTTTTGCAAACTCACTTGCTCCGCAGACAGACAAATTATCTTTCAGTATAAATGAAACGGAAACTGACACAAATAAACTCTAAGCTACCGTTGAAATCTGTTACCTTAATTTAATAAATAAAATAAATGTCATAAAAAGGTAAAAAATTGTATTCTGTAATTCTGTTATTTTTTACTCACCTGTTTGTTGTTAAAAACCTGTATGACCCTCTTTCTTTCTGTAGAACAAAAAAGAAGATATTTAGAAAAATCTCTTGGTTTTTTTTCCATATCATGAAAGCGAATCTAGTTATTTTGGACCCCATTGACTTTCAATATATGCACAAAAAACAGTGCATAAATGATGATAGAAATGTAGTCTATTAGTGTTAGGGTTCAGGTAAATGTTGATGTGTATGTATAGGAGTGTTGCTATTGTTACCAAGGTGCCATTGACGTAAGGGGAAGCTGTAACTGTAGAATGTGGCATGGAAAGAGGAATATAATTAGGTGCAAATGTGGATTAGGGAAGTCTTTCGTCTATATGCGTCAATCTTCGTCATTTCTCTGGTAACAAAAGTCAGTTGTGACTTGCTGTCTATCACTAAATATAAGTGCAGTATTTTTGGGATAAATGTTTGTACACTAATGTATTCTGGTAAATCCATGTCCTAAAATATGTTCATATCCAAAAAATCTGCTTCCAAAAAAATCATATGCCCTCTAAACTTATGAACTTACAAAAAATAAAAAAATAAACGATGACCAACGTCAAAAGCATAAAAAAAAAATGCTGAATAGTGCTGGAAACATATCAGAGAGCCGAAACTGTCTCCCATGGTTTTACTGAAGGCGCACCTTTGACGAGATCTCTTAAATGTAATTGCTGGTAAACCCTGCCCTGAGGGATGCTGGGTCGAAGCTGGTAAACGCGGGGAGGTTGTGGTGGCTGAACTCTTTGCCAAATGGTAATTTTCCATGTGCATGAGAAAAAGTTTGAAATAGATTGAAATAAAAAAGTACAAGCTGCCTGGTTATTCATTCATCGTGTCAGATGCCCACTGTTGTGGTTAGAGAGGGAAACTTCCCACTAGAATTATGAATACGTCACATAACGGCATGATTACATGTGCACCGCTCTATAAAACTCTGAAATAGCTGCTCTGTGTAGCTCTCATCAGTTTTCTGAGTTAAAGTTAGGCTGTACAGCCAGATAAATGACTAAGGGGAATTATTCAGCAGCACAAGCAATACAAAACATTCTGAGAATAACTTTCAGTCTGGTGTAATGGGTCTGTTTTGTTGCTAATATTGGGAATAAACACATTCTGTTCGGTGTGGGGTAGATGGGCGGCGAGTGAATACTGTATACAGATGTCTGGAGATAAAAGATACCTTTGAAGACAGATGACAGACTTGTGACTGGACCTGAATGCAGTGATTTAGTCTTGACATTACTCAGCAGTTTCTTATGCCCGTTTGAAAGTGACTCACTGCTCGGAGCAGAATGATGTGTTTGTAACTGGGATGGGCATGAATGTCGCTCTTTAATTAACCACTTTCATCTTGCGGTTTAAAACTGATCCGGAGTGCTCAAGCTCGGAACAAAAGACATTCCTCACTTACCAACCTGACATTTGCGACAACCATTTTTGTCTGGTTTACTTTAAAAATGAACAGAAGAATCTATAGAAAGAGGGAGAGAGAAACGGCAGTGGAATGAAATGTGCTGTTGCTATGTGTCCAAACAGTCTTTGTGATTGGACAGAACAAATTTGGAATTTTCAAGTTCGTCCAATCAAAACACTGCTGTTCTGTCCATCACCCCTCCTTTTTCTCCCCCTGCCAGCTTTTCTTGGACCGATTCGATGTCCATATTAGGTTTGATTCAGTAAAAATCCCCTCCCATGTCCTTCCACCATTAAATCGAGTGCTAATGTACTTTTATCTCTAGCAGCAAAAAGCATTCTCTGCCTATGTACAGTAAATGAATTAAAGATGATCTCATTGGCCCATGTCATCAATATATTAATTGTATTTGCCACCTGTCAGCGTTTCTCGCAGCTCTCCTTCTCATTTTTATGATCAGAGGGTGTTAAATGTTTATTTTCGATCATACGAGATAAATTGAGAATTAGATGTATATGCATTGAACTGCAAAAAATTATTTGATTGAAAAACATGTAAATGCATTGATCTTGAGATGAACTGCGAATGTTTAATATTTGCAGAAGGATTAGGAAAGTGTTTTTTTAGAGAGTGTTTTTGCAATTAACTAAATCCTAGCATGAAATATTATTTAGAATATTTTCTTTTTGCTAAGATTTATTTAGTAGCCTTTGTATAAGAAAAATACTCTCAAATGTTCATTATAATACATATATATATATATATATATATGTATATATAAAGTGAATGAAATTTTAAAATGGGTGCAAATCAAGCTACTACAAATGCTGTCGTTTTAAAAATATTCTTGTCTATCTTAACCTGTAAATTTGGTCCAGTCAGTTAGACAGATCAAAATCAATAAAACAAATTTATTTTTATTTTATTTAGTTTTAATCCTGTTGAAAGAATTCATGCTAAATCTTAATGCTTAATGCAGTGCTTTTCCCTTAGAATCTGCTGTTATTATCTTCTCCTACATATTTTTTTTCATTATATGTTTTTTTTTATATATATATATATACCACCCCTCTTCCCAGAAAGGGTATCAGCAGGAAAGTCCATGTCATTTCAGTAAAATAGCCTTTTCTGAGGAATAAAGCTTCAGATATTTCAAGCTTTCAGTGACTCACTGGAAGCACCTAGGCGTCTGGTCTTGTCCCCCATTCCAATTCAAATGGAAATTTAAAATGTGTCATTCAAAGATTCATGGATCGTTCTGGTAAGGGTTAAACATTTGGACATTTTTGTTCATTTATATTTAGTATACAACATGAGAATTCAATCTGTTAGGTAAGATACATATGCATTTTTATTGAATGTAATGCTTTTGGGGAAAGTCCTGCAAAAATGATGCATTTGTAAATGAAGATTCTGTAGTTTTTAGAATAGTATTACATCAAATTGTTTAATAATGATATAGTTAGCTTGTAAGTTCTTATAATTAGTGTAGTTTAACTACTTGTTCTTAAGTAAACACAGACCTTTTCTCTCCCTCTCTCTCTCTTTGGTTTTCTCTTTAATAATGTAAGTGTCCCTTCTAAATAAGGTAGCATATTAAAATCAATAAATAAAATAAAATGCACAAAGAACAAAGTCCATCAATGCACAAAAAAATCCAAATCTTTTTTGGGCTTAAAAACTTGCCATTTAAAAATAAGAAGCGTTGTTCTTTGTTCTCTAATCTCTTCTCCTTCTGCTTTATCAGTTTGTGTGCTGGCTAAAATCCCATTTTTCTTATGATTATTCTTAAGATGTTTTCATTTATTCTAATTGTTCAATCAAGATCCGTTGATCCTGATATTTTTTTGCATACTAACCATTTTATTTTTTTAATTATTGTGTAAGATGTTCTCAGAATATGTGGCAACATTTTGTTCTGCGTGTGTTCAAAGAACCCTCCCAAATCAGGTTAAATAATTAAAAACGGAGGAATAAAATTCCTTAAAATGACTGTGATATGAACAATTACAGGTTTTTTTTAGATAAACAATATTTTAAAGCAAGAGTTGAGATTGATTTTAAACTGGTAATGTCTAACTAAACTATGCAGATGATTTAATAAATGTAGCTCATTGTCAGAATGTCTTTGCACTGTAATTGGATTATTATGCAATCAGAATTAGATAATAATGTTAATACTATTTAGCTGTGTTCACTGTATTTTTGTTTTTTAAAACAAAATTTAAAAACATTGAAGTATGATAGATGCATGAAGGAAAGTTAAGCAAGCAGGTTTTTTTAAAAGTGTATTCATATTTGCTTCACTTTTATTTGATAGCTTTAGATGAAATAAGTTCTTTGACTAAAAATCAGACATTACAGGTGCTTTAAATCCCTAAAATACTTTTAATTAAACTTGTACTTTAACTCTGAATCAAACACTTATTATCTGAAATTGGATGAAATCTTTTTCATCACTGTCTTTGTATTATCATAACTTAATTTCTGTTGTTGGAATAGTGGTATATAAATCATTTTTACTTGATGCTATTCATTTTTAATAAGTGTGCTTTAAAACCTTAAAAAGCCACCAATTAATTTTGCCCTGCAAAACGCTCAAAGAGAGTGTGTGTTTTGTAAAAGAATTATTAGTAACATCCGCTTTTTAGCCTTTAAAAAATGGCGCTGGACAACTGATAAAAATGATTTTAATGAGCTCTAATTATTCATCTTTCGTAAAATATGAAATCTTACTTTTATCTGTGCTTTTCCTCTTTTTTTATGTAAAGTGTGTGTTGGTTATATCATTTCAAGTATTCAAACATATTATTGCATATTAAACACATCAAATGAATACCCTTTTAATACTTAAAAATATGAAAATATCAATTGATTAATCTGTATGGTTTTCTTTATGCGTTATTGTGCATAAAAATGTAGATCAAATCTTTAAAAAGAGTATTTTGTTTGTGTATCACAAAGACAAACTAAATATCTAATATCTGTTTATTTAGTTTTAATTTGTATAATCTTTCTGATAATACTTTTCTCTAACTCTTTTCTTTTAATGCTTTTCTTGCCTTCAGAACAGACTTTGCAGTCCGAGAGATTCCTCAGGAATTCTTACCCATCTTTCTTTAAGTGTTCTGACGAGTAAAAGTGCTTTCAAGGTTAGTAATAGCATGAATATGTCACTGTTTTGACAGTGATGCATAGTTTTATTCAGAGCTTCCACTTTATAAAAAATCAACTTTCTTATGGAATCGAAGTGAAGGACTCTTGTTCTTTTTTGTGTGCTATATTTTACTTTAATCAATCAATCATTGTAAGCAGCACATTGCATTGTATTGATTTAAAATATAGATTTAAAAATGAAAGACTTGAAAGGGTTTTTTTAATTCCTCATACTTTCCTAGACCTTCATAATCTTTTTGTATATTTCAGATCTCATATCTATGTCATGGATCACCTCTGGACTTTTCACCAAACCCTTTCTGGAATTTATTTTCAGTGCTATAAGAAAAACAATGACGAAGACACAGACTGAGGTAAGTAAAGACATTACTTAAAAACAGAATAAAGTGATGCTGATGCCCCAGTAGGAAATAATATATGATTTTGTATGTGCAGGTTGAGAGTTGTGTGTGTTCAAAGGCTTACTTCTGTGTATTTGGGTTTGATGTATCTGATTCACAATAATCACTTAACAAGAAGCTAACAGTAAAGAATTTGAATAAGCAGTTCCTGGCATACAGACTTTTTGAAAATGTGCAAAAATTACATGCAATTTATTTCTTTAATTAATTTAATGCAAATACAAATAAATACATGTACAATATGTACAAAAAATACATGCAAAATGTACAATTTGTTTCCACATGATTGTTTAAAAAAATGTATACCATAAATATAAAGCATTTTCCTTTTTATATCTATATTTGTGTATTACAAAAGGAAATGTTTCCATAACTTCATATTTGTGGAGTTAAGATGCCAGTAAAAGCATTGAGATCAACTGAAGTCTAAAGTAAAATCAGAGGCGGCCATTTTGTGTTTTATCCGCCTCCATTTTGTGAAAGTTGCAGCTGTAGCCTCTCGATTGAGACGCCCTAACATTCATTCCATACTCAGATGTATTAAATTATGATGGAAATGGTCCAAATATGCTGTAACGCATACTTTCAGTAGTTGTTCTTCATCTTTGCAGAATGATGTAGTGTAGGTTTAGGAAGTCAGATGCGCTTTTAATGTTTCATACAGGCTGTATCTTCTTTTATGCTGCACTAATACATTTTAAATGTATTTTTCTAGTTGTAAATGTATAAAAGTAGGCTACCTGCACAGTAAATGGCTATAGATCCAAATGGAAAAAAGTATTAATTTTGCCTCTTCGCCTTCCTCTTGATGAAGTGGGCCTGAAAAATACAGTACGAACAGAAATGATTCATCTACTAATTTCATCAGTTTACTCACAAACTGTTAACATAACAGTTATGACAGCTGACAAAACACTCATAGTGAAAATGAAAAGAAAAAAAATACTGTTTTCGTATCTGCTTTTGAAATCAACCCACACTGTGATAAATAAACATACTCTTGCATACACAAATGAAATTATTCTCATTCAGATATGCTAAATAAGTTTGGATTTTAATGTTGTTTCTTAGCATAAACTCTTTATTCCCTTATACTGTTGCACGAATGTATGCAATAGCCTATATACAGTTATTTTATTTTTGTACAGAAATTGTGTACAAAAATCATATTTTCTCAAGCCCCCTTAATATTTAATTCTTAAATATGTCTCGTTACTATTTTCATATTCTAAACTCTGCATTTAGAACAGCAGCAACAAAAGCAATGCCCTCATAAGAATAGTTTTAAGCAGTTCGGACTGTTACGGTAGTGTGTGTTAAGTTGTGTGTGTGTGTGTACGAGGGTTGGGCAGCAGAAAGTGACAGATATAGGAGTGTGCGTATTTAGAAGGATAAAAAGAGATTGAGAGGGCTTCTAAACTTCTGTGTGAGCAAGAAAGGAATCAAATGAAAGATAAGAGAGAAAGTGTATGCATGTAGGCAAGGATAAGAGGGACAGAAAATGTGTGTCATTGTTAGTCATACATCTACAATGTCTGAATGGCCTCACCTGTGGATCAGGTGTCACACAATATGGTTTTATATATAACATGACACACTCGTCTCAGATGTTCTCTTTTATTTCATTGGGATTAACCCTATTCTGACAGTCTCTTACTGAGATCTGCTGCACTCCTCGTGTTTTAGCATTAGCATGTTTTGCACATTATGCTCTTTTGGTATATCATGATGAAAAATATAAATATGGGTATTTATACGGATATACTATAACATAACCATATATATTTCATATGTCTTATTTACTAGTTTTTGTCATTAAATGTTAACTTGATTAGGTTTTTGTCACTAAGTGATCTGTAATGTTTCCTTTTTCTTTTCTTTTTTTTATGTTTCATTTTTTTATGTTTGTTTTCATATGAGGTGTGTGTGTGTCTATATGTATTTCCACAAAGCCAACATTTAAAAAGAAACATATCTAAAAAAAAAATTTAAAAACTCATTATTGATGATGCAACAAGGAAGCAGCAATAACATACAGTTCAAATTTTGCACATACCTCTTTTATAAATAATAAATGATGCAACAAATTGAAACCATTATTTAAAAACAATAAAACTCATTATTGATTATGGAACAATGGAAAGAAAGAAAAACAGTTGTGCGCACTTAAACATTGTCTTTATAGAAAGCTATTAAACAAATTGTTAAACAAAAGATTAGTCAGTAGTCCATCCAAAATAAAAAAGAGCGAGGGCGGTTGTTTGCATGTAACGCATACTAAATTTAACTGTAGAGATGATAACACAAAACACTAAAAATGAAACGGCTAATTGAAAGTACATCCAGATGTGATCATGCAGGCTCCAGACGTTAAGGAGGGTGTTTGTGCGACTCAGCCATGACGGACGTGACAAACACTGAAGCAGAAAAACATAATGAGTAAGTCCCGACTGATTGAGTTGCACCAGACACCAGCCAACAAACCCCGACCCCCAACACCCACGCCACCCATCCTGCCTTTTATCATGGCTGAACTTGTGAGTCAGCAGGATCTAGACTGGACAGGAGCCATCTTTGATCCTTCCAGTCAGATTTTCAGACATGTTTTTGTTTCTTTTCTTTTTTCTTTTTTTTCACAGTTCCCCTCCCTCGAGTGTATTAGCTGTAGCCCTGGGCCTTGTATGAGTATATGGCCCTTTCCATGTCGGTCTGCTCAAAGATGTGTCATATTGTGTTTTAACCTCTGATCACAGAAAAAAAAATTCTGCTGACCACTGCCTACTCGCTTGCTGTGTTGGAGGGTCCATGGGGGGCATGTGATGTGGTTACGAGTGTATCACCCAGTGGATAACTGATGGAGTGATTCTGTCTTCCTCTCTTACAGAAAGTCTTTGTGATACCTTCAGCAAGCACATATAGTGGAGCAGATGGTGGCCCTCATTGGGTGAGTAATTCAAGACATTGACTTACATCTGGGGGCCCATGAGCAAATGGAAATGCACACGGACATATGTGTGAGTGTGTGTGGTTTTGGTGTGTCAGAGAGGGTGGGCGGACTACTTAGATGTATAGCGGAAAATGAAAGAGTTAAATGAAAATAAGGAGAGAAAGTCATCGACCAATGTGCCATTGAGCTCCTTTGTTGTGTATGCTGGGGAAACCCTGTACATAGTCTGCAAGGTGTCTACCTACAGTTCCCATAAAGCATCAAATTGACAGTTTGACTGTGGAAATTAGTATGGAGGCCGTGCCATTGGTAAATTACAGGCTGAAATGAGATCATGGGGTCCAGACTTTGTCCGTTGCACTGAAATTCCCATCATTTTGTTTTCAGAGCTAAATGGCCTAGATAGACGGGAGTTGTTGATGCTTCACGCCCACGTTGCTTGTTGTTGTTATACTTGCTGCAAGATCGCTTTCGCAAATATAGACTAAGCTTAGCTTGTGTGCTTAATATGTGTTTTAAAACCATATATGCTTTCTGGAAGGCATGAAATTGCTTGTGGATGTAGCTTTGGGATTAAGGAAAGACATTACAGGTGAACAAAGTCATTTTTTTAATAGATATCATCATACTTTCATCTGTAGTACATTAGTCGGCTGTCGAAAAATTGTATTCTGAAATGTTGCAAAATAGACATTATCTAATTAAATGTATGCACTCTTCTCAGTACATTTCCAGAACAGAAATTTTTATATAAAACCAGATTCACAATTCTTGTTTCACATTATTGATATATTATAGTTAAAGGGGTGATTTGGATGTTTATCTCTCCATAAATCAGAAAATACTGTCAAAAATACATATTTAAAATGCACAAATTCTATATTAACATCTTCTTTAAAAATAAATAATACAAAATCACTTGGTCTTGGAACAGAGTAGCAGTGATCCAATATGCTTCTGCTAAAATATCAAATTAATAAAAAAGGAATTCAAATAAAGAGACTTTATGCTTAAATTTACTGAATTTGGATGTATTTTTCAGAAAATAAGACCTAATATATCATTTTGATTCTCAAGTAGATGACCTGTTTTAACAAAAACTGAGGAAGGTTTTTGTGTGAAGTGTGAAATGAAGATTTTTGATTTTGTGAAAACGACTTTTAAACATTTGAATTGGAATCTGCAGATGCAAATAGATGAAGTGTAAGGAAATAAACATTTAAATGTCTGTTTATCTTTTCATTAGTCAAAAAGATCACAACAAAAGCCCAAAATCTCAAATCTGATTAGGGCATGCTTGTACCATCTTACCTTAATGCAACCTAAATGCTTCATTTTTCTTGTATTAGTTATTGTTTTCCCTCAGGGATGGTCACTTGTGCCTCAATGACATTGCTCAGGTTGGTCTTGGTTTGTGGATGGAGTTTTGTTGACTCTGCAAGATGGTGATTTTGGCTCAGTCATGTAATGGATCTGACGTTGTCTCTGTCATTGGCCTGTGGCCTGTGGTCCTTCTAATCTGAAGATATGACGCCCACCCAGAGTGTTTCATACGAACCACCACTTCAAATAAAGATCCCATAATGGTAAAGAGAACTGTTTGGAATACTGTGAGTGGGTGTGTGTGAGAAAGATGGAGAGAGACTGAGACATACAATCTAATGCATCTTATGACAAGGTCTAGAAAACGTATTTGGACAATGACACAGGATAATGCTACTCTTAAAAAACAAATTTGAATCAACTGGTTTCAAGGTCATTTTTTGTGGATGTGCAAAATCAGTTTCCCTCAGGTTCACACAGATGTCCTATCATAGGAACCATTGATAGTTTATCATATTAACCGTGAACATGTTCCACAAAGTTAGACAACCAAGAGTGTTTCCAAGACTTTTTGTCATTTTCGTTTTGAACAATATATCTTTTGTTTCCTGTTTTGTAAACTTAACATTTCTTATTTGTGCATTTTTTCATTAAAAATTGTGCTTGTGCTACATTTCATTAACTATAGGCTGCAGTTGAAAAGATTTGTAATATTTGTGAATTAAATCCCTTATGCTCACCAAGGCTGCTTACTTGAACAAAATTAACAATGGTATTGGAAAATATTATTATAATTTGAACTGTTTTCAGACACATTTTATCCCTGAAGCAGTTTTTATTATATTGGGTTGATTTTAGCCCTGTGAGAAAACCTTATTATTGAGTTAACTCTTTTGAAGAGACTTTTAACAGAGTTAAGCCAAAAAACCTGATGTAATTTAGTCATAAATTTCTCTCGCCATACAAATAGCCAAATAATCTGGTATGGTGTTAAACACAAAGAAACAGATGAACTATTTTCTTAATATATTTTAAAATATAATTTATTTCTGTAATGGCAAAGCTAATAATTCAGCAGCTGACTTTACTCCAGTCTTCAAGGTCACATACTCTTTCAGAAATCAACATTTATATATGTATTTATGTTTTATATATGTTTGGTGTTCTGTAAACTGTATTTTTTTTCATAAGACTTTGACCTTGACCTATATTGCTTATTAATTTATACAGCTTTGTATTTTTGTGGAAACTGTGATGTAATACATTTTGTGACAAAGTCTTTACTGTCACCTTTGATCAAATTAATTCATTCTTGCAGAGTAAACGTACTGATAGCCTATAAAAAACATGTAGTGAATGGTAGTGTGTGTGTATACATATATATATAAATATATATTCTTTTTAAAATTAAGCTGCTAAGTAAAATAAAAAAATACAGTATGATGCTAATTGCATAAATGTTACACACAAATGGACACTGTTCAAAATTAAGATTTGGTTTTTTTTTTTGTAGAGACTGTCCACAAAGTTACAGGAAGTAGATTTATATGAATTGAGCTGTTAAGGTCCACATTAATACCATCTGCTGTATGTTGAATCACAAACACATGCTGTATTGTGTTAAACCCCAGACTCTTTAAGCACCTGTGCTGTGGCCAGTAGTGTTGCAACCGGGTAATAGGATGCTATAGGTGGGGATCAGCACTGCTGTTTTTGGCTTGTGAACACCTGTCTTCGGGGCAGCCCCATCTGACAATGCAAAGTGTCAATCACCCTGGCCATAACTGCAACGGCACATGTAGATTGCATCAGCCCTTCAATGTGAAAACAGCTTGTTGCCCTCTTACTTTCCAAAAATTGCTGATGCTATAGGGAATTTCTTACAAATCTGTTTCCAATGAAGAACAAAAAAACACAACATTATTTTCCTCACTTCTTGTCCACATGATGTTTTTGACCCAAAATTAAGTTGAGGGAATATCAGCAGATTTGGGTTATTTATGGACTTGTTTTTCTCAAGATGTAGTACAGAGAAAATAAAGATGCATTCAAAGAACTGGATGTGATTTGAAACTTGCTTTTACCGTCTCATTACTGTTTATCTCTTGTTGTCCTTTTGTGGTTTTACCAAGTACACACACAGATATGATGCAACTTCAATCCATCTGAACGTGCACGTGTGTGTGTGTGTGTGTGTGTAAGAGGTGCAAATAGGGTTGTTGTGGTATTGTGTGTGTGTGTGTAAAAGAAAGTATAGGTAAAACTGCAGAAATGTGAAGTTAACCACAGCTCAGAGTTTGCTTGTTCAAGTCTTTTGTGTGTGTGTGTGTGTGTGTGTGTGGCTAGTTCAGATTTTGTCTATTTTGTGGGGAGCATAGTAAAAAGTGAAAAGCACCTACATTGTAGGCAGCAAACAGCTTAACATGCATATTAAATATCACATAACAAAATGTAATTCAGAATGGTGTGTGAGAGGTTTAGGTTTAGGGTTGGATGATGGAAATATTACTAAATTAATGGAAATTCCCCACCGTGATAAAAATCCTAGGGGTGTGTGTGTGTGTGTGTGTGTGTGTGTCTTTGTTAACTAACCTGTGAATAGATATTAAGATAAAAACTGTGAAACCAAATCTCTGGGAGCAAAGTGAATTTCTTTGATAAATATCTAGATTTCTTAGAAACACCCCCACTTTTTTTTTGTAATAGAAAAAAGGACTGCTTATGTGCCCTTTTCATGATGTGAAGTAGACTGTAGGATTGTACCCAGAATTCCCTATCAAAGATCTTTCCTCCCCCTTTCATTTTTCCTCAAGGCATCAAAAGATTAATTTTATTTACTGCCATTTTAAGTCATTTTTCTCTGTCAGTGAAACAAGTTAAATGGTTTTTCTCTGTCCTCCTTGTTCCAGATTTCACATTTTTGGCAGAACGTCGCAAGCTATACATTCAGCTCTCTTACATGAGAGTTTACATGTACTAGTTTTTACACTCAGCTCATAAATATCCCTTAGAGAGCATTTAGATTTACACTACAATTATCCAAACATCACAGAATCAAAAAGAAATAAAATGCTGTTATTTCTGGAATATTCATGTCGTCGCTGTAAACTTTCTGGAGCAATAAATTTTTAGTATTTAGTCGTAAGCCAGTAAAAAGTCATGCGGGCCTTCCTGTTGCAAGCCTGGATAGTGTGCTGCACAAATGTTAATGTTTACCTCTTTTACTACCTTCCACTTATGAACTCTTCTTCCTCTACATTTATGGTTCTGCCCTGCTCCTGTTACGGCCTCCCCTTTGATTTTATAGGTGTGAAAAAATCCATCAATAATCACTGAACTTCGCTCAACTTAATTGCATCAGTTAAAGTGTTATTTCATTGTTCAGTAATGTGATTTTAACATTATGGCTATGGAAGTGCTTCCATGCATTGTGGAAAAGCAGTATATCTCTTGAACAGTAAAATCAAGGACATATCATTGAATTGGGCAATTTCATGCACCATTTAATGGTATGGCTCTGTATTGTATTTTTCTTTTATGTGTAGCAGATCAAATCAAGTAAAATGAACAGACTCTTGCATATGATTATAAAATATGCTCTTGTGCAGCTTTGACTAGCAGGGTGTGTAAGTAGTGTTTTTTGTTCGTGCGCAACTCTTCGTGCTGTTATATAAATAAACTCTTTTTATCTACTGTATTTTATTGGTTGGCATTCCTTCTACAATAAACGTATCTTGTCATTGGCATTGTGGGAGTATTTCATTTTAAAATGATTGTGTGATTGGCCTGTGAAGTAGTGTTAATATTGCTTTGGTTGCCTTAAAAATGAAGAGAATAGCTATTTGTGCAAATAGATTGAATTTAAAGGATTGTATTTCATATTTTTAGTCGTGTTTGTTTAAAATATTGCATGTCCATGTCATTGACCATGTCGTGACCATGTCATTTTTTTTTTTTTTTTTTTAATTATGTAGACCTGAAGTGATTTGAAATCTAAAATGACTTTGAATTTACGTTAGCAGGACTTTTGTGGCTGATGCAAATATGGAAAATGCTTTCACTTCTCTTTCCCTCAAAGTGAAACTGGGTAAAGTCTTTATATCTTATTTATAAGATTGCAGTTTTACCAGGGCAAATGTGACTTCATTCACACATGTGACACATGGCTGACTATTGAATGTATTACAGACTGGATGTTGTTGACCTTGAATTGCGAGGAAAAACATTTTTAAGCAGCGTGCAAGCAAAACAGAAGATTTATTATTTGATTGACAGCACTTTCCATAATTGTCTATTATTTTTTTAAGTGTTTCTGCATACATGCGGGTTTATCTACTAGCTTAACCTTAGAATCTGGTTACAGTAGTACTTTGCATTTTTGTGTTTTAGATAATTTGTTGTTTATATTTTTAGTTAATTTGCTGGAGATCACTATTTTCTAAGCAAAGATCTATGAGACAATATTATAGATAGGAAAATAGAACATAAATCATTTGTCTAAAGGAAAAATGGGAGTGAGAAAAACAGCTCAATTTGATGCATCCTATCTGTGAAACAAAAATGGAAACAGAGACATTACCATTTTAAGATTAAGAATGCCTTTTCGCATTGTCTGCCAAGAATTTTAAATATACATGTAGGCTACAGTTTCTGTATGTATTGTATTTCACAACCAGGTCAATGGCCTTGGCCAGGGTGGCCCTAAAGTATTGTTTAAATGAAGCGCAAACATATGAATGTCTGTTTTTAGTCTGGTCAGTGTGTGTTCTATTATTTCTGTATGGATCTTCCTGTCTTAAAGTGGGACGTCTATAAATTACAACTGTTGATAACGGAAAATCTTTTATCTTTGCAGCTAAGAGTTATTTTATGCATTACGTTTTGGCAAAGTCTCTGACAAGTTTAGCTGATTTGTGCGGGCTTAATAACTGTGACGTCAGTTAGTTCTGGTCTTGCCTTATTTTGTGGAAGTACACTTAACCAAATTATCCATCGTGAGGAGTTATCAGGGTCCTGAAGCAGCTTTTTGCTTAATGCGAGAGGAAAAATAGAATTTAAAAGTCGGAACAAAACGTGAAAACAAGCAATTACTGGAATGGAAGCGTGTCCTTGTTCACTCAGTGCAAATTATCTTCAGACTATTCATGATTTGACATTACTGTAGTCTAGTAGTCCTTGATTTCCTGTTTAAGACTTTCTTTGTCTCAGATGGAGTGTGGCATATTGTTCTGTCTTATATTAATGCTACTTGTTGTTGTTATTTCCTGATTTGCAGGCTAATCGTAAGCAAGATCTCAGAACTAATGCCTTGCCCAGGGCAGGCTTGCTTGTAGATATTAAACCGCTCCATCTATGTAGGCTTGCCCTCAGATTTTGTTAACCAAAAGAATAAATTGAATAGTTCTTCCAAAAATTAAAGTGGTTTTTTTTTTTTTTTTTTTTTTATTCCGTGCAACAAAAAATGAGATATTTAGCAGATTGTGCAAGCTGCTCTTTTCCATACAATGAAAGTGAATGGTGACCAAACCTGCAAAGTGACATTTTCAGAAAAGAACAACCTATGGCTTCAGATGACCTTAAATATACCACATTTATGCTACTTTTATGGTGTTTTTACCTTTTAAAGCTCGACAGCCTCTGGTCCCCATCCACTTACATTGTGTCGAAGAAAAAAGCTCAGATAATCTGCTAAATATCTCTTTTTTTGGCAAAAGTCAGTCAAACAGGTTTAAAATGAAACGATGACCGAATACTCATTTTTTGTGAACCATCACTATCACATGTGTAGTTAGGTAAATCATACTGAAACAGTCTGTGGTCTCACCTCATTTAACCCCTCCCATTGATGATATCATCACCGATGATTGGTGAAGACAGGCGGTTGTTTTCATTCAAAAAATACTTTTGTGTGGAGCTTATTTTGTGCCTATTCAAATACGGTCTTGCTGTCGTATTGATAGTCATGGGCTCAGTATATGAGCTTAAAGTGAACGCCAGCTAACTGATAAAAAGAGGATGCATCCTTTCTCCATGCATTTCCATCTGACAGTATCTCCTGCTGTTCCTTAAGAACATTCATGAATGGTCACATTATCAAAACAAAGAATATGCAGATGACTCTGCTTTTAACTAAAGTACTTTAAATGTGACTGATGATGACAAGGCAGAAAAGAGAAGTAGGACTAAATAAAATAATGGACGGATGGGTAAGATACCCCTGACAGGAGAAATGAAATCAAAGCTCTGAACTCATTCCAGTGCTAATAGGAGACGTTTCTAACTGACCAACCTTGCTATTTCTGGTAAGCTCATAGGCTTAAAATTGTGGTCATAAATAACTAATTTGGTGTTGAATTCCTGGTATGGAGGAGTTAGATTCTTGCTGTTTTCTGGAAAGCACGGAAGGCAAAGTCACCTGTTCCTGAGGCATCACTGGACAAAGACAGCATTAAGTTTAAGGTCTCAGGGTTGAGTCCCCATGGAGGGTGACTGGGTGGTGACCAAGCTTTTTGCTGGAATGTTAGTAAGAGTTGTCTTACTAATACTGACCGTAATAATACACAAGAAAATAATCAGCCCTTTATTCTCAGTATTTGGGAGTAGACAGATACCGGATCAGAGTCACAAGAGGATGAATAAACTGATTGCAAATCAAGTTACGCCATAGTGTACTACAGAAACTAGGCTTTTTAAGTGTTGAACAGTGAACAAAAGGTCTTTAATTGTCTTATTAAGGCTTTATGCAGCAAGACAGAACAGAATCGATCAATGACTTATTTCATTAGATGTGAGCGAGGTGACAGCTTTATCTGCAGCTACTGTTTCTCTGACCTGCCCAAGGCCTTATGTTGTGCGGTAAGCCGTGCGAGTCATTGCAGCCCCATCCAGCCGGGAATCTGAGTCATGGGGCCTTCTTATCGCCTTTTTATTTCAGGTAGACAGGTTTAAACTGCACAGGGGGGCAACTGTAGTGAAATTGGTTCATGTTAGTGTTAGGGGGATTTTTAAAATGTTTTTTTTTTTTTTAAATTCAAAAGAGTGCCGAAGTTTGAACATTTGCATAGCAGCGATAGGTGCTTTTGCAGGAGTTTTCGGAGCCTGAGATAAATCAGAACCAAACCTGAATCACATGATAGTGTGTTTTACGCATTTAGGGGAAAATTAGGGGCATTTTGTTGTAGTATTGAGATTTCTGAATAATTAAAAGGGTGGGTGCTGTTTATTCAGTACTTAGATGATTAAACTTTATTTATATGCAGTGCATAGAATATACATTTTTTATGATAAGAGGTGCAAACCCCTTTTCTCATGTGCAAGTTATTTATATTAAAAATGTTAGATATTTTAATTTTAAGAAATACTACAACTTTTGGAATATATTTATCTATTTATTTTTTTGTATTTGTTTTTTTTTTTCTTTTTTGCTATAATAAACTGTACATTTTAAATGATCTATTTTTATCTATATATTTACTTGCTTATTTATCAGAACGACAGGAACTTTTAGAGAGGGAATGTATTCAAAGAATGCATTTTGTTTGCTCTAATGATGCAAACATATTAAGGTTTCTGCAAATGCATATTGTAATTTTAATGTTTGCATCATTGATAATGATTTAATACATCTGAAATTACAAAATACTACTGTAATAACGTAATAGTATAAATTAAATGTTTAAATGCTAACGTAAGATATATTACAATTGCATTGAATTATGTTATGAATAAGTTCTTTATGGCATTGTTGGTTTAAAACATTTTTAATTATAGATATCAGCTTTGATTTCTGTTTTTCTGTTCGGCTGTGACTCTTTGGGTCACGGGTGATTGGTTAGGTGACATCCTGTTAAAGGTGAGCACGGTTTACCCGCAGACCTAGAACTCACCGGATAACTCAGCCTACAGCTGCTTCACTGTATGACTGTACAGAAAGCATCGTTTCTGTGCGGTTTAGCTCTGTAGGTGTGTGAAGGCATCCGTGTTGTATCTGCATGTAGCAAGAGAAAAATTGGGATTTTTGCATGCACAGAAGAAATGGTGAATTACAACATCCTTAAAAACATTATTATTGTCCGTATTTTAGTATTTTCTCATTTTAGTCCAATTAGTCCATGTGTATATTTTCTATTGAAATGCAACAGCATAGCTTCATGTTTGTATTGATATATGTACGTCAGCGGAGCTCTTTTCTGCTGTGTGTTTCCGTTTCAAAACTCATGTTCTTAATCATCACTCCCGTCAAAACGAGTCTTGTTGCACGAACCTATTTTTCATGCTTGTTAGTGAGCCGCAAGTGCGTCAATATTGGATGCCATTGTGAGTGAGGTTTAAATATCCTGTTTACTTGTTTGTACACCTTTCACTATCACAAAAGTCTGCAGTTTTGCAGAGGGTTGCCAGTGTAGTGCTCACCTTGAAAAGCCAGATTACAGACTCATCAGCCAGTGTGTCTCAGGGCCGTGCCGAAGCGCCAGTGTTTAATTATTTAGAGGAAGGGAAGGGCATTTTAGGGTGGACTGTGGCAACACCAGCTTTCTCCCTCATATTTTCCTAAACCAGACACCCCATCTTTCCTTCCTCATATGGCCCAGCCGTAAGCAGCCCTGCCTGGCCTTGCCCGCACAGTCATCCTGGGCATGTTTGGTCCTCCAGTGAGTAAGTAAGCAGTCCACCCATGGTGATTTTGTGAATTGTGTTGCTGTGTAGTCAGAGCTCGCTTTGAGGATGGATGATGTCTGACTGACTCTCGTGCCTAAGCTTGTTGCATGAGCACATAGGAATGATTTGTTACGTCAAATTTCAGCTGATATTTTAGCAGAAGCGTCTGATTACTGCCGCTCTGTTCCAACACCAAGTGAGCGACAGCTTTTTAGGCAGCGTTCGAGGCCTCATTGGGAAATTGCCGAAGCAAAAGCCGGTCTAAAATGTTCCAAAACAATGTTCTGACAAAAATGTTTTTCATTAAATTTAATCTGTCTATCTTTGTTATTTATTGTGGTATAAATAGCTGTTTTATAGCTGTGCAGAGCGTTTGATCGATTCATTCTTAACATTTCTTTTGTCTTTTTGTTTTTTGATTTGTAGCGCTGTGGGATTCTGTTTGATATAAAATGCATTATAAATCAAATTTATTATTATTGTTATTTTTATTATTATTGTCAGTGCTTTTACAGGATTTATTTATATATTTAATGTAGTATTTGATCTGTCTATCTGTATATATATATACAGTATTTTATATAAATGTGTGAAAACAGACATACACATACATACACGCACACATTAGTATGTGTACATATCTATTTATAGCAGTATAAATATATAAAGTGTGTTATATATAAACATAACTTTTACCTAGCTATCCATCTATCTGACTTTCTATCTGTCTGTCTGTACATGGTTAGTTGACAAATAAAAATTGGACTGTGTCTTATGGTGTGACAGCAAAAATGTAGGGGAAGAAAACATCATACAAATAACATGAGAAAAATGTATCTAATTCTAAGAGATTTTTTATAACCACCCACCTATATAAATCAGTATTATATATGAAGAGTATATTTGCAAAAGCAGATAACTTTTTTGAATTTTCAAAATGCATGTTTTTATTATGATGTTATGTTTTTTTATTTTTTTTACCTAATTAATTTGATTGAGTTTAATTTGAATGCACGATAAAAAACATAATTTGCTAAAATTGCTAAAAACTAAGTCATCTGTTTTTGCAAATGGATTTTTCATATACATGTTTCATATACAAACAATTAGTGGGTGTGTGTGTGTGTATATGTATTTATAAACATATTAATTTTATAAGTATCATTCAGTTCCTAAAAATTAGGAAAAATAGAAATGTTAAATGAACGTTTATTAAAAATAAGATTTAAAAATTTAATATGGTCTATATTTATTCTTATTAGAGTATAATGTATTTAGCTTGGCAGCTTGTTAATGGCCACTTTTTAAGCTGAGTCTCAGGCTGCCATTTTGTGTGGTGCATAGAATTGCTTCACTGAAAAAAAATAGAAAAAAATACCTTGCTAGTAAATTGCCAGTACATTTCACTCATAATTAGAAAGAAAATGCAAGTAGCATGTTTAAATATATGTGAAATTTTAAAGTAGTAAACTGAAAAAAACATTTTTACATTGATTGCTCTGTAATGAGGCTCCATGACTGCAGTGAAAGGCTGTAGGTAGAAAGTTTTGGCTCTCTAGTGGAGGTGTGGGTTTATATGTACAGTTGCCTGTTTTGTGTACGCATGTTTGTGCGTTCGAGGTGACGAGTGTCTAGCCGGTGTGGTGGGAAGTGACACTTGTATGAGTGTGCTATAATTACTCCGTTTTTTTCTCTCTTCTGAGGCAGCATTGAGACCCAGAGGGGAAGAGATCAGTATTCCCTGTCTCCCAGTCCCGTGCTGATAAGTCTTTTCCAAAATAGGAGTGATCTCACCCTTCTCTTTCTGTCTTCCTCTTCTCCATTGTTTAGTCTGTTTTTTTTTTGTTTTTTTTTACTTCATTCTTACTGTTTAAACATGGGACTGGCACAGCTGGTGGAGAAAACAGGAATGAATGTGAGCACGTAAAGCAACGTATATGTGTGTGTGTGTGTGTGTGTGTGAGAGTGATTAATACCCTGAGTTCGGGGATCTCCATTCAGGACACGTCCTCATGGTTTGCTCATGAGGTCATTGGGAAAGATCCTCATGTAACATGGAGCTAGTTTTAACTGACACTAAGAACCAGACCAGAGGTGAACGGCAGTGCAGTTATCAATTTCTCCACAGAGCGTGAACTCCTTTTGTTTTAAAATACCTGCACTGTAAATGATTAGTAGAAACTCATCAAGGCCTTTTTTTAAGCATCTCACATCATGTGTACAGATGTGTGTGAGAAGCTGTAGATGTACTCTGGTGTATAGCCTCCACCCTTTATTTAAAGATGGCCGTCCTCATCAGCTGGAGGCAATGTTCCCTCTAATTTTTGTTCCTGCTGAGCACAACCTATTTTTGTTGGGCACGTCCTTCATCCACCTGAACAGAGAAATATATAACATAGAGATAATTTAGATTATTAGAGTCTATAGAGAATATACATTTGTAATTTTTTAATGATGTAAATGTATAGACTTATACATTTTACATTTTTTACAGATGTATTTCTGTGTGTGTTTGTTTGTTAAATGTGTTAAATACACAGTTAATTCATTTTTGTTTATTAATCATAAAGCCTGAGAAGTAAATTATTTAATATTCATTATGAATTTAGATTTTGACTTGAATTTTATTATTATTTCTTACTCATTTGGATACTGGAAATATGTTAATTTTATAATATTTTCATGTTTTCCTCAAGGAAATTCAATTAGTCCAGATTTTGTCAGGTTTTGTCCAGCTCGTAAAACACAAAAAAGAAATGCTGCATTGCCTCCCTGGATGACTGAAAATCGCAAGGAATGCAGTTTTTATCTTGTGAATTAGTCAACCCTGAATTCACTTCTGTACTAAAAATCAATTAGAAATACTATCCTTTTTTAAAAACTCTGAATTATAAAATATTAAGGTTAGTCCATTTTATTTATTTATTTATTTTTAAGTTTAGAATCTCTTTTTGTTTTTGCATTTGTGCGGGAGCGACATCAGAAGTGTGTGACTGTGCGCATGCACAGCTTAGAAGGGAACATTGGCTGGCAGCTTTAGAGGGGACCTGAGGTCAGAGGTCACCTGTGACTCAAGGCTTGAGGAATTCAGTCTCAAGGAAATGAATAGCATGGGGGGGAAAAAATAAGAGACAGAAATTGTAACGGCTACAGGAAATGATAGCTCATTAGAATGTTGTCAGATGGTGACTGAGAATTATTAACTGTTTTATAGAGGGACGAGAAGTAAAAGGAAGCTGGAACCTGTTTACCTCCAAAAATGTTGTTCGCTGGGGAACACGGAGCCATGAATGTTTTCACCTCCCTGCATGTTGATCCCATGGTTCTTCTTGCGTGATGTTGCTTCTGGGTAAGGTTTAGTCACCTCTCCAAAGATTACAGTTTGTAAAACACAAGTGTTGACAGGTAATTCAGTTAATGGTGTTACAAGGCCTCATTCTGTTCTTTGCATCCATTATACTGGTTCAGCTTACACACACAAATGTTGCTTCCTCCATTTATTTGGTTAAAAGGAGCTAATGCAACACAACTTTTAAAGTGAATTTCCATACATTTATATAAAATGATTTAATCTGTTTGCAACAGGATCACGTAAATCATTTGTATGCACTGAGGCAGGGGATTTCCACTTCCCAGCATGCTTTGCATGGGAGCAAATAGGAAGATTAAATGTTAGAATTCAGCGTTTAGCCTATTTTGAGCAAGATAAAGAAATGAGGGAAACTTTTTTTGTTTAATGTTCCGATGTTTTGAGATTTAAAGGGGTTTTTATTAGAGTATGGTGTAGGTTTAGGGGTTACCTTGTGTTTAGATTGAATATGCACTATTGTAAATTAGTTTGCGTTACTCACAAAGCTCAGTTTACTCATTTCCAACTGTCCACATCTGAATTGTATTAGCCAAAAGTGTTGTTTTGAGTGTACTTGCATATTGTGTGTAGCTAATCACTCCTCAAGTGTGTCAAGCCTCTCGTCTGTCCTTAGTGGAATAGCTTCTGTTGCTCTTTTCGTCTCTTATTTTTTCTCACTGAATCTTGTTGACATTAGCAAAGACTTGAAGCACGCTGAGTCAGAAGCTTGCACGGTCAAAAAGGCCTTGAGCCGTGGTAGCCTGCGCTGTCATTATCTAGATTTCATACTGTTGATGACCGGCATCTTCATCATCCTGTTCTTGAGGATCATCATCCTTCCCTGCATGTGTTTGAATCATCTGCCATTTCCTGTTGCTGATGTCACTCAGCAGGGAGATGGACAGACACAAAGGAGCCAGCTTACTAATGAAATGACCTCAGATACCCCGTCCGCTCACCTGTGCTTTATCGCTGGACAGAACGTATCCTTAACATCACTTAAATACGACTAATCAATACTAATCAATATGGCAAACCTTGATAACTTTGTAAGCTTACTGCACTCATCCTAGCTTGAGTTAAACAGGCATTGTGGGAAGACTTGGTCTTGATGTGCTGACATATGCACAGTGTATATTGGTGTAAAAGAGTCTTGACAGACTTGTTTTGTATGCATTATTATTTTCTTTTTGTTTCAACTGAAATCAATACAGAGACAATATGTTGTGAAATATAAGTAACTTGTGCTTAAATTTAAAATGTATAGAGAGATTAATGACATGCAGAGTATACTATATAATACTAATTCACTCTAGATTTTTATTTCATGTAATATAATGTATATATAATAGCTATATTAAAATGTTTAATATAGAAGGTAACATATTTTTTAAAAACTAATGCTTTACCTTCTTTTTCCTCGTTGCAAGAAAGCCGTTACATGATCAGATTTGATAAACAATGATGCATTCTTTCCTGGCTTTCCTGTAAATCCTGCTTAACTGAAATAACTGATATGGCAAAGAAAATCTTTTATTGATTAATTGACTCATCATTGACTCCTTGTGATCTGTAAATAAATAACAGGGTTTTTGTATAGTTAATCATTAAATCATTATGTCTATTCAACTATTTGAATGAATAGACATCTTTGAATGAATGCTCGTATGTTGTGCAATGTTATATAAGTCAGAAGAAAGTTATTTAGTTTCATAAGAAAAATTATATAGGACATTTCGTACAATAAAAAAATGGAAAATTGAAATTTTAATGCAATTACAGCAAAATACGTCAACACTGTATAATGCACAGAACAGTGTTACACACTTTATATATAATACAAAAATGAAGAGGAATGAATATACATGGTATGCACTGTAGAATATAGATTTATTCACAATATACATAGTATGCACTGTACATTAGAGGTGTGTTTGTAATTGCACATTTATTTCACAGTTAAATAAAAAAAAAAACTCATCACACTTTGATTTAGAGACTCTTTTCCTAATTTACACACATTTAACAGCTTCAACAAAGCAGACAGTAAACAAATGACTTGTTTGCAAAAAAAATACACTTTTATTTACGTATCTGAAAAATAAATCATTTGACTTAAGATTTGAATTTACTTTTTTAATCTTCCAGGCGTTACACAGTTGCAGACGTAACAGTATTTTTTGTTTTACTTACAAACTGGAGACAGAAGCAACTGTAGCATTAATTATTTGTCAGTTCATTTTTACAATTACTTTCATTAACAACTTATTACAAATGTTCTTATAAAGGTATAGTATAGTTATGTCAATATCTCTCTGGTAATAGGTTTTTGCAGTGTCTGTTCATTTCTAGCATTTAAGTTAGCAAGATATACAATTTTTAACATATTTCATACAGAATTTTTTAAAATGAGATTGTATAAAGATTTTTGGATTATTAGAATTATTAGAAAACACATGCAGATGAAAAACAATTGCATTCCATCTCTCTGCAGCATTTACATATCGTAACATCTCAAAATGGGTTTTCCTTCCTACTCAGATATGCACAATAATTCAGTGTCTGACTCTATATGTTATTTTTCTTCTGATAACCTCACGACATACACTTTCAGCAGAAATAATACTTTCCCACCATAAAAGCTGTTTTCACTTCAAAACCATGCCAGATATATTTTTGGAAATATTTCAAGTACTCACTTTTATTGCCCCCTCATTGTACAAATCGCATGGGTTCCACCGTGAACAAAATATGCTCTTAGCAAGCATTTTCCAAGACATATAACAACACATTTTGTCATCTAAAAATGTAAATATGACCAGATCATGCACTGTTGACAGTGAATATATATCTCTTAGTCCAGCATGTTTTTCCAAAGACCGTTCCAGAGGTGAAAATCCTTGTTTTATGGACATGGAGATAGTCCTCATGTTTTAGTAGCATGCTTCTGACGGTTGGTAGGAGTGTAATGTCTGACTCGTATAGGCACTGACTCACCATGGCTCATCGGACAAGGCTCGATTGGAGCCCGCCAATTTCTCAAACACAAAGACACAAGTTTTTGATCTGACTCTTTGTTCTAGCGCAGCAGCGTTTTGCTTTACCTGTACTGCAAAATACCCCGCTGACAGAAAAAAAAAAAAAAAAACTAATGATGGTTTAGATCTGAGATTAGGCTTCAGATGTGCTAATGCTAACTTCTCTGAGTGTTTACAGTTGGTTGGATTTTGGTATGTTCTCCTCTGAGGTGTGTGGGTGTTGGTTTTGATGGTGGATTTTCAGTAACGTCCTTATAAGCCTGCATCATTTTGCGTCTCCTTTTTGCACTTTTTTGGGCTTGATGTGTTTGCGTTTAGTTAACCCACATCACGGGTGGATGATGATAGTGTGTTTGGTTAATGATTTAACAAAATAACCGGTATGAGCTCATCTATTGTTTATCCGTGAAGTTGCACTTTCAGAAACTCGAGTGGGCAGAGGGGCTTGTTTGCGTCTGTGAAAAGGAGAGTTCAAAGAGACCGTTATCGGCCACATGACTATGTAAAGTGATAAAACAAAAGTCCAAATGTGTCATAGAGCATCAGGTCATGTAAAAACTCATTAAAAATTGAATGCTGTTTTAATATTAAATGATTTGATGAATCTTGCTTTAAGTTTAAGATATAATATAAATAAAAATGTTATTTTTAATTAATTTCATCGACTTGTTTGGGAGGGGCCATTTGCTATGCCAGGGCAATCTCCTTCTCCTTTCCTTTCCATGTGATTGTGTGTGTGTGTGTGTGTGTCGGTTGGAGGGGGGGTGGGGGGTTATGGGGGTTGTAGGTAGTGGCTAAATCTCATAAAAGGGTTTCCTAATATGGGCTGTCTCTCACTGAGCCCATCCTTCCTGCTTGATGTGGGCGGGGTTTACACACTCTCTCGACCAGTAATCACACAGCATGGACTTACTTCCTCATTAATTGGCTGAAACCAGTTCTTACAGGAACCGCCAGTGATAAATGTGAGAGTTCTGAGAAATCATTCATTTCTTCCTTCAGCCTGGCTGAGGGACATTACAGGGGAGTGTGGATGGCTCCCTGTGTGAGCATGCCTTCAGGACAAGCTTTTTTCTCCTCGTGTGCGTCTCTCTCTCTCTGTGTGTGTTTTTTTTTTTTTGCCCCTCCATCATTTTTTAAGTGCTTAGGATATGTAGTTCCCAGAACAAGCTGTACTTTACAGTTTTTCTTTTTGGGATAACTGCTCGGTCTCTATCTCCCTCTCTCTGCGAGTGGAGGGAGGAGAAGCGGGGTAAAGGAAACTCACTGACCTTTCAGAGTCGGTAAGTGAAATTTATGTGACCTCTCTCTCTTTCGCTCTCCCTCCCTTTCTTTCCCCGGTCTCGTCCCCTCCTCCTCTTCTCCTTTTCTGTCACAGAGCTTTTCCCCTGTTTGGCGCCTCTCTACAGAAGCCTTTCAGGGAGTACCTTGAGGCCCAGAGGGCAAAATTACAACACCGGGCAGGCGGCGGCGGCACACAGAAGAGGCCACCCCAATCGTAAGTCCCATCAGTCATCTCAACCTTTAAATTTACCTCAATCCCAGACGTGGCTTTTGTATTTTTGTATATTTTTCTTCTATTCCTCCTTTTAATTTATTACACACACCTCTATTTCTTTTTTGTTCCACATCCTAATTACCTCCCTGCCCTAATTATCGCTTCGAGACTGGTTTTATTCTACCGTGTGATTCTGTTATGGTGTTATTGTTTGCATGTGGCAGACCGTAGTGTCAGGGGCTACGCGTGGGCCGTTCGGTGGTTGGTCGTGGGGGCCTGTTCGGGGTCTGGCTGAGGAGAGATGCTGAGTCATACTCCGAGCTCTTTGAGTGAACCGGACACTCCCCCGCATTACACTAACCCCCCCCCCCCCCGGCAGCCGAACCCTGTTGAACCCAGCGCAGGCTGCCGGAGACGGGAGGGGCCCCTGGGAGTAAAAGAAGAAGGAGGAGGAGGTAGAGGGTTGGGGGACGTTGGGAAGGGAAGCAGCAGCAGCAGGAGGAGAAGAAGGAGGGGGGAGGTTAAGGCTGTACTCTCAATTCCTGCCGCCGCCGTTCCCTCACAAGTGCGCACGGAAACAAAGAGCTACACCTTCTTCTTCTTTTTTTTTTACCTCCGTCTGCCCGTATACAGATCCTTGGTTTCATCTAAAGCGCTTTTCCAGCTCATGTGCATGCGTGTGTACGTGTGGGAGGAGGAAATGAAAGAGAGAGAAATAAAGAGATGAAGTTGCACAATGAGAGATTACGGATGTTTCTGGAACAATGTTCCTTTTTTTCTGGTAACTTGAACCTCCTGCAGTTACTTAAGGAAAGCTGCGGGCTTGTTCAACCAGCAGGAAGAAACGATGTCACTGTGCGCGTGTCACTAATGTAAACCTTGTTTTAAAGTAACAGGGAGGGATTGGAGGGAAATGCATGTGAAGTTGAGTCACTGCTTAAACTGAGATGCTTCTGATGAGTTAATGCATTGAAGATTAGAAATAACTGACTGTCTTTTTCTCTCTCCTTACAGGTTTTGGAAGGTGGTGATCAGCATGGTTTGTTGCATCATGAACTTGTGGCTTCCAAGAAACGTAGAGCAAAACTAAATCAAGGAACCGATTTTAACCCCAAATCGAATAGCTTCCTCATTCTCACTGCAAGAATAAGCACGTTATTTTTCTGTTTTCTTTGAGGTTTCTTTTGCAACATGGCTATCGGTTAACATTTTTACTTTTTAATGTGCTTGCTTAGCTGGTGGTTTGTGCTGAGATACTCATGTTCTCAGCTCTGTCTTGCACAGGTTATCTGATCCCATTGGTTGAGATGTTAAGGTGCACCGTGGCTTATGTTGTGTGTGTGGACAAGTACATTTAAGGGATAGCCAGCATTTATTTTGTTTTAAAATTAATCATTACTTACTTCATGTGCTTTGAAATTCAGTATATTCATCTAATTCTAGATTCAGAATTTTAATTTAGGTAGGCTATAACAGTAAGTTAATGTAAAGTACCAAGTAAGTGACTCTAAAGTCTCCATAACATGTTATGCACATTGATTAGTGCTTGCATTACATTACTTCTGAGCAAAGATCCTCTTGCGTTCTAAAAGCTTGGTCAATCGTAATGTTCCTTTCGTCTAGAATTATTGTTTTGTTTCTAGAGATCCAAAGAGGAGAGGGAGAAGGAGTGTGTGTGTGTGTGTGTGTGTAACCACATGACTCACTACAGGGCCACTCCACCAGATGCAATAGCGCATTCAATCAGATTAAGAAGCGCGTGTGTGTTCGGGCACATATGTGCGTGGGCGGCTGCCACGTTTCGCGCGTAACGTTAGCTCCTCATCGCTCATATTCTATACATCTGAAGAGCATCCGGTAATGATGGAGAATGCGCGCTGCTGGATTGGATTTGACTAACAGATTGTCTGTCAGTTTGAAAGGTCAGTGTCTTGCCTCTTTTATAGTGTCGAGTAGTTTAATTTAGATGCAGGTATCCAGCTTAAAACGAATACATTTTTAGTCGCAGGCGCCGCGGTGGTCCCCCAAAACGGCACATTTTGGACGTCCCCTTAATCTAGCACACCTGATTCAACTCGCTATCAGTGGCTCCGTGTCCTGAAATGGGTGTGTCAGATCTAAAATGTGGAGTGTTGGGGGGCTACCGGGACAAGATTGAGAACCACTGCACTGGTGGCATAACATAAGGCAGCTAGGCAAACGTCTTGTCCGTCGCTTCTTTTCACGTCTTTTTTTTCTTTTAATTGCTTGTGAAATGTTTTTTCGGTGCCTTTTTGTAACGCTGCCCTGGTATGCGAGTCTGGAAGCTGCTGGCGTATAAAAAAATGGAACAGTGTGGAGTTTCTTTTGCCGTTACCTTAAATGAACCCTCCGCTGAACTCAATGCACTGCCCGCTGCTGGCGTAGAGGATGAGGCAGTGTTGCCAGATCTCGTGAGAAAAGCAGACCAATGGAAACGCTCTATTTTATTGACCAGCATGAAACATTTAGATTAGTGTTTTAAACTATATAAAATAACATGAATTCAATTTAAATAAAATAAAAATAAACAGATTTGATGACATTAATGACTGCATTAACAAAATGTTTCATGTAAGTATATATTTTTTTGAAACATAAATGTAACAAAGAATTGGATGTTTGAATTAATAACTCATTTAAAACTTTATTTAATGTTTATTTATTAATAACTAATTTAAAACTTTCCTGTCACTTTGAAATTTCAAATATGCTGGTTTTCTGCAAACAAACCCAAACCCCGCGATTGCCAGTATTTATACTCGACTCGATGTAAAGTGGCTTATAGTACGCGGATATGGCAACACTGATGAGAGAGAGGGAGAGAGCGAAGGGGAGCGCGCGAGAGAGGCTGTGTCTCAAAATCCAGCGAGACAGTCTTTCTAACGTTAGAGCGCGACGATGATGCTCCCGAAAACGCTCTCTAGTTAGGAGCCTCGCTAGGATTCGAAACACAGCCAGGGTGAGACAGAAAGGAGAAGCTGCGTTCGATTGTCTCACACAACGCTCCGTTGAATGAGGGGAAGAAAGCTTTCGATTCTTCCATAACGGGATTTAAATCATTATATTGTTAGAATTGATGACCACGCCCCTCTTCCAGCCCCACCCTCTCATCATTGGTAAGTGAGTTAATTCTTCATTATGTGTCTTTATTGGTGTGGAGAAGTCTCTTCCAGTGTGTCAAATAGCTTATCAGACTGGTGTTGGCTGTTACATTCGCCCGGCGACAACAGTCTGTAGGCTGTCTGACATTTTGGGCTTTTTCATCCCCTGTAAAGATCTTCGTTTTTTACTCGTTTTGTTAGTATTGGTAGTTGTCATATTTATATATATATTTATTTATTTATCTTTTTATAGTGATTAATGTTGTTGTATCGTTATTGGTGTCTTATTTTGGAGGGGTCGTTATGAAAGAAATATTTCCGATGTGTGTGTGTGTGTGTGTGTTTACAGAGAGCGTGATTGACGTGTTTCTGCGTAGCCTTTCTCGTTAAAGGGGGTGTGTGTTTGCGCACGTTCAGCACTTGGTTTTGTCCACTTTAATTTCTTGAGAATCCAGAAAGAACACACCTTATTGCAACACACTCTGTTATGACAGATCTTTTTGCCCACCCTCCATTTGCACTTGCTCTACAGTTCCCTCTCTCTCTCTCTCTCTCTCTCTCTCTCATATAACTGCTCAGGTGTTATCTAACATGGGCAACTGGTATTTGTCATTTAAATTAAAAAGATGTTAATTCAGCAATTCCCTCTGTTTTTCTCCATTGTAAAACCACAGGGTGATCTGCTTGGCTTTCACAGTCGAGTCATATCATTTCCTCTTTAACTGTTCAGAACATCCTGTACTTTAGGGAACCCCCTCTGCCATTCATATATGTCTGTGTATGTGTGAATCAATAAAGATTAATTAAATGTCAATATGTTTCCTGTTTTTTTTAAGGTTTTTTATATATATTTATTATTTGAGTTTGATAATATATTGTTTGTTTGTGCACAGCCATAACACAACAGTAATTGCAGGATAATAAATGTGATTTGTGCAAGCAGGGGAAATTTGAAGTTAAGAATTTTTAAATTTGAATTTTTTTTTTTTTTTTTTTTTTTTTTTTAGAAAGAAAGGTACATTTAAGCTAAGTTTAAAATGTAAGATAAAATAAGAGCAGTTAAAATAAAATCACTAGACATATCTATAGGCCTACATACACGTGAAAATAAAGATTAATAAAAAATAAATAAAATTACAAATCTTCAGAAATTCCAAGTTTAGGTAAAATAAAAAATGTAAATTGAGATAAAATTTTAAAATAAGAAATTGTGTTCTAAGTTTTACTGTATTTTGTTTGGAAATCAAAGTTTAACTGACAACAGTAGGCCTACAACATGGAAAAATAACAGCAGACAAATGGTTTCAGAAATAGTAGGATCAAAGTTTGCATTTGAATGTTTTAAGTAAAATTAAGAACAGTTTTATATATATATATATATATATATATATATATATTGAGTTTTGAAGTAGTTTTTCTCTAAGTTTGTTTAAAGCAAAGCAATAAGTCATGCAACAGTAATTGCAGTCATTTAACTGTCATTGCTATACAAACTTCAGAAATAAAATCAAGTTAACATTTTAGGTGAATGTGAAATGTAAAATTTGAGCAGAAAAATATAATTACATGTTTAACATAAACACATATGTATCAAAATAACCTTTTACAATGTATAGGTTAAACACTATCTGAAGTTGCAGTAATAGCCTAAATGCTGCAAATGTTATTCCTTTATAAGCAATTATTAAAGTAAAAATGTATATTTATTAAATAAAAACTGAAAATGTGTACTTTTTAATATCCTGTGTAACATCATATTCATCCTGTCAAAATGAAATAGTTCTTGGGTGACTCTTCCTTTAGTGATGTGATTAATTCAGGAGCGATCACGCCCACTACAGTTACGAGCTTCGCCTGAGGGCTGCCTAAGCCATCATGCAAATCACTCGTTCAAACAGGTTTTAATATTCAAATAAGGCTTGACATGTTCAGTTGTAGTTTCTTAACAACCCTCCTCCATCTTATGACCAATCTTTTGTGTAAGTTGCACAATAAGGTCAGGTGTTCTTGCGTAGCATGTGACCAAGCGCCACACTTTTGAGGGTTTAGTTAGTATCGAACATGCATAACTTACCTCGAGCAACCAGTAGGGGGCACAAGCGAACATTTTTGGATATTATTTTCAATACTTTTTCAATATTTTACTATCATATTTTATTATTTGTTTAAATGTAAAACTATTTTTAAAAATTGCATATTAACAGTTTTGAAGGCCTTAATAAAAATGGCCTCACAGGCTTTTCGTATACGAAGTGCACGCTATGAATGTAAAACTGTAACAGTTCCCCATATAGAGTTTACAGTTCTCAAAAGCAAGTGTATTCAAAATTAAAACTCTTTGAGGTTCAGGTGAGTCAGGGGCTTTAACCCGTCACATGAATCAATGATGGGCTGTCACCGAACAGGAGAACACTGGCACACCCAAGCTGACTCAGAACCAGGTGTAAACGTTACCTGACGCAGATACCGGGTATCTTTACCCGAAACCCACAGCAGGTATGTATCATTAAAAAGAGCACAAGAATGAGAGTTTGATAAACTGTTGGCTTTCTGCCCTAATTCTAAACATTTCGGAACAGGGAACATCTGTGACTACAATCTACAGCAGGGGGCCGTTCAAATAGCTCGATATATTATATCAGTCATTACAACAGCCATGCATTGTTGTATGCATTGTTTTGGTGTCAGGTTGTATAAAGCATGAATGGGTTATTATGCCTCGTTTTCAAAAACATACAACTTTGGAAAGTCCCTGTAACTATAATTTGCATAGTGTTTTTTCTACTAGAAGCATATGTGACACAAAGTGCCCATTGTGATCCATTCATGTGGTTTTTAAAGTGGGGAGCAGAGAATTGTGGCTATCCAGCACTTTGTAACAATGTATAGTGTGTGAGCTTGCATCTTTCTTCCAGTCGTGCCTTTTGGCGAGCTTGCTGAATTTTGAACGTTTGAAGTGGTTCAGTTCAGGATAGGATTTTCAGCTAATTTAATAGAATTACCCTTCATGAATAATCGAATATTGTCAAAAGGATCAACTTTTTCTCTTACATCGATATCCTCCCAAATCTAAACGGTAATGCACCTAGGCCTAATTATTCTACACAAAATCAAATGTAACCCAGTCACCCAGAACCACAAATCCAGTTATATATATATATATATTTATTATTATTATTATGATTAATTGAGGTTTATACAGTCTGAAAGACTGATAAATACGCTTTCCATTGTTGGATGTTTTTTTTAGGATGGGACAATATTCTGCTGAGGTAGGCTATATTTTTTGAAAATCTGGTATCTGGAGAAAAATTAAAAAAGAAAAAGAAAGAAATCGCTGTTATAGCTGGCCAAATGAAGTTCTTAGCAATGCACATATAAGAAAATGATATAGTATAAGAATACTATTTACGGTAGGAAATTTACAAAATATCTTAATGAAACACGATCTTTATTTTAAGAAAAAATTCATCGAACAGTTTGGCCCATACAGTTGGCTATTGTCACAAATATATCCGTGCTACTTGTGACTGATTTTGTGGTCCAGGGTTACAAATATGCTCAAGCAACACCAAATATTTAATAGGTTGTGTATACTGAAAAAATAATAGTGTGGAATTTACAAAAAAAAAAACCCAAAAAAACAGATACAATTAGCTTACAAAGAAACGACAATAACACAGAACTTCGAAGCAGAAAGACTGAAATAGCCCAGTCTTTTATTTTGTGTACAGCTTCGGAAAATCTTTCTTTATACCCTCTAATCAGGTGAAGAAACGTGTAGAAAAATAAATAAATTATGCTTGTAAAATAAGCACACTACTGGTTATGCAGTGGCTTTTTTTCTGTGAGGTTTAATCAGCAGGCACTTGAAGCTCTTGCCAAAAGCAAAACAAGGTCTTTTGTCGACACCTACCGGCGGTTCCGCAGTACTACGACTAAAATACGCTTCCTATACGCATAGAATGACGTGTTTTTGTATCCGTGCACCCACTTAGCTCAGATACAAACTTCCGGAGTAAAATAGAATACATTTGTGTGTTTAAATAAATAAAACGTCAATTTAGTGTTGACCGTTGTTTTTACACATACCGGAGCATGCGCGCTGACGCTCTGTGAAACTCGCTGTTCGCCGTGATTATCGCTTACCGGTAGTTAATCTCCGTAGGAATACATTGCGTACCGGAGCCGGTTATGGCGTCGGTGAGTCGTACCCGACCATAAGGTGTCAGTATTCATCGTTATTTTAGTGTTTAAGTGTGTAAATAGATTGTGGCCATGGCTGGCGTGTTTGATATCGACCTAGACCCGCCTGAGGACAACGTGTCGGACGAGGAGCTCGCCGACGGGGTATGTAACCGGTTACCGACTCGGTTTCAGTTTTTCCGCATCGCCGGGACCGGCCTGAGGTTTGATACGGCATCTTACACGCTTCAGAAACACGGCAGACAAGTATTGGCTGTACTGTAGTAACTTAAACTATTAGATGACAATAACGCGATACTTCAATTTTACCGTAGTAATGTTCATATTATATGGTTTAATTTTTTTTTACAGAGGATATATTTACAAAGAACTTACCATGATATATATGACAAAACATGGTATTACCATTATTGTAAGTTGACATGTCTGATAATAACTTACATACGATAATTCAGATGTTTAAGCTAGTTTAAGATGGTTTCTAGCTGGTCTAAACTGGTCATTAGCTGGTTAAATCTGGTTGTTAATATGGTCATGGTGGATCTTTTTTTAAAACCAGCTGATTATTTTAGAACGTATTATTTGGACATAATAGCTAACTAAACATAACTGTCTGCTTAAGCTACATCTAGCATCAGGTGTATGAAGATGACAGACGTCAGAATAATACTAAATATGACTTTTAAAACATTTCAGCTGCAGTTATTTTTTTATATCCCTGAAATTAAAGCAAAGTGGATGTTAGAGTTTAAGTGTTCAAAAGTTTGTTATCATGTCGGTTTTGGTAGGTCCTCTGTGGGTCCAACTTGCATTGTTCTGACACTCTCTCTGTTGTTAGACTGAGTCTTGTAATGTGATAACAGGCGATCAGTGACCTTGATACTCTTTGATGGAAAAAAGCCAGTGCGCATCAGTCGCTGGTATAGATTGAGCTTTAATGGCCGTGTCAGATCTGCAAACTGTGCGTTTGGTGAAAAACCTGCAGAGATACAAAAAAAAAAAAACTGCAGTCCACACCTCAGAGACTCTGTAAACCCACCAAAACACTAAAAGCTTGTTTCTGTCCACAGGCTAAGAGTAATGAATACTTGGACCAGTGCGGTGGCTTTGAATTGTGAGTATGTCAAAGAGCTTCTTGACCTTCAAACATAATTGTATTTGTGCAGTTTGATGATTCTTTTTTTTATTTAGCCCCTCAAAAAGTGAAACGTCTTAATTAAAATGTTGATATGTTAATGTTTTGGAACAGTATGGAAGACTGCGAGAAGTTCGAGATCTCAGAAAATAGTGTGAATCAAGGAACGGAGCAGATTCGCCCAGAATGTTTTGAGTTGCTTCGTGTTTTGGGTAAAGGAGGATATGGGAAGGTAAGCAAGACTTGGGTGTGTGGGACTTTAGTGTGTGATTTGGGACAGGGCTTAAAAGTGCTATTGAGTGTTTCCTCCCTGCATGTGATGTAGTTTGAACACATAATATGGGCTGCAAAATAATGTAAATAAAGGTTTTGGAAAGAAGCTTCTTATGCTGTATTTTATTTAAAAATACAATAAACATATGGTAACATTGTGGTATTATGGTAGTTTACTGTTTAGTATTTTAATATAGTTTAAAATATAGTAAGGATAAAAAAATGTTGGGACCTTCAACTTTTATATGTTAACAGTCCTTTTCTATAAAAAAAACAGGTCTTTCAAGTTCGCAAGGTATCAGGGGCAGATTCTGGGAAGATATTCGCCATGAAGGTCTTGAAAAAGGTATGACCCCCTAAAATTCCCAGCAATCTCTTTCTACCAAATGTCAGAATGGGTGTTTCATCATGCCTGGTCCTGCTGGTTAACAGTTAATGCTGGTGTGGTTTGCTGCAGGCCTGTGAATAATATCTAAGGAATGTTTCATCATTAACTTTAAACAGTTTATGGTTTGATATTTTTGTGATTTGTGTGTTTTTCCTTTTCACAACAGCTAAAACATGGTTTAACAGTCAAATCACTTATTCAAAACTACTGGATCATAACACTGTGGCATTCAATAAGAGGAATTACTTTGCTTAAAATGCTTCGATTAACATATTTCAAGACAAGATCTTATAATAGCTTGCCTCAAGGGTTTAATTTGGCAAGACCATGCTTGAGTGGCGTATTCTGTCATTTATCAACTTGGTAAAAAGATATGATGTGGTCAAAGTGTGATGCAATCTCAGCCAACCAGATTTGCATTTATTCGGATAAACACTAGACTCTTCATTTTACACTGTAGCTAAATTATCTTTAAACCACTCTTAAACAGAAGGAGAGCAAGCATTGCCTGTGTTCTGATGCAGTTTAATCATTTTGAGACTGATGCTGCATTGTTCTCTGTGGTTTGCATTATTGAAATGCTCCGGATTCCATTCCCAAATTAGATTTGCACACGTCTGTTTATTGCAACAACAATAAAAGCATTAATGACACCAGCCTGATGAGTTCACAGCTGTGATTAGGGGTGTTTCAACCCTCCAGCGAATAGATGTTCACGGGAATAAAATGTACAGTCAGAGCTTGTGTGCTGGACTTTTACTTAAAAACCTAAGATTTCTTAATGTATTCTGTTTCAACAGGCCATGATCGTTCGCAATGCAAAAGACACTGCTCATACGAAAGCAGAAAGGAGCATCTTAGAGGAAGTTAAGCATCCCTTCATTGTGGACCTTATATATGCCTTTCAGACAGGAGGCAAACTTTACCTCATCCTGGAGTACTTAAGCGGTGAGTTCTTCTTTCTTGAGCTCAAAAGTCAGCAAATATATGTTAAAAATAATCAGTAGTAAAAAATGGAAATAAGGCTTGTATTTATGTTTTTGTAACAGGTGGAGAACTGTTCATGCAGCTGGAGAGGGAGGGAATCTTCCTGGAGGATACCGCCTGGTAAGTGAAGTCTTATCAGGGTGTAGATCGTTCTGGGGTCAAGATGACCTGTCTGCTATCTAGATGAAACGCCTTTGTTGTGTGTAAACATTGATCTTGTGCGGGAGACTTTCAAAATTCATTGGTTTACATTGTAGTTTATACAGTCAACCCAAATGCTGATTGAATAGTTTTTTCAAAGCAAATATATAAAAGTGCTTGTCAAATTATTGTAAACAATGACCATTAGAGCTGTTAAAATTATATATATATATATATATATATAAATACCTTAAAAAAGGAGTAAAAATTCCAAGGTGAAAAGAAATTCCAAATTCATAGATGTTGTGAGCATTTTAATTTCTGAAAGCTTTATTTGTTTATATTTATTTATCTATTCATTCATTAAAATGTATTTACTTGGTTACATGCTTACCTACCTTTAATTTTCTCCTGCCAGTTTTTACCTGGCAGAGATTTCCATGGCCTTGGGTCACCTTCATCAGAAAGGCATTATCTACAGAGATCTGAAGCCAGAGAACATCATGCTCAACAACAATGGTAATAAAACAAACACACACACACAAACACACACCCCTCTGTCCTTTTATCACAGATGGTCCTCAGATTTGCACCGCTGCCTGTTCTCTTCTAGATATGCTGATTTTATTTGTGTGCTCATCTCAGGTCATGTGAAGTTGACAGACTTCGGACTCTGTAAGGAGTCGATCCACGATGGTACCGTCACACACACCTTCTGTGGAACCATAGAGTACATGTATGTACAAACCCACATTTTCACCCAGTTAAATAAAAACTAAATAGTTCACTATGAATTTCAACTGAACTGCTGAATACTAAATACTGATGATGTTTATTTTATTGTACTATGGTCGTAATATCACCACAACCATGAACATTTCTGAGCAGCATTTTTAGTTCAGAAAGGGAGCTTAATAGTTTTTAACAACTTGAACTTCCTTTTACAAGAGCAGAAAAAAATCATGTTTTCAATCATGTGGCCTCTGGAAAGTCCATACAGAGCAGTTCATGGAGGTCAGAGCCTCCATCAATCATGTCAGCTGAAGGCTTATTTGGGGTTTCCAGGGTCAGTAAGGTCAAAGTAAAAAAGAAAGCAGCACAAAAATGGTTGGTGTGCTGGACTTTTCTCTCTTATTCATTCGGTCTCTTTCTTTTTGTTTCTCTTGTCTCTTTCAGGGCACCAGAAATCCTCATGAGAAGCGGCCATAACCGAGCTGTGGACTGGTGGAGTCTGGGAGCCTTGATGTATGACATGCTAACAGGAGCTGTAAGTGTCCCACCTTACATCTCCTTTCTGATATGGTGCTTCTCCATTAATGTTTCACCTGAAGTAAGATACATATATATATATATATATATATATATATAGCTTCAGGTAAAATGGATACACATATATATTTGTGTCTAACTTCAGGTAAAACACTCAGATTTAAAAACAGAAAAAGCATTATTGTGAAAATACATTGCCCGCCCCAAAAAAACTTTGATGCTACGGCGTGCATTCACTGTGGCATTGTTTCAGTAAACTTCTGCAATGTCACAACATTTATTCCCATCCAGAGTTGCATTCATTTTTTGCCAAGATCTTGTATTGATGATGGCAGAGTCTGACCACTGCACAAAGTCTCATCTCACATTCCAATGATTCTCAATGGGGTTAAGGTCTGGACTCTGTAGTGGTCAGTTCATGTGTGAAAATCTTATGCTCTCTGAATAACTCTTTTGCAATTTGAGCCCCATGAATCCTGGCATTGTCATTTTGGAATTTGGCTGTGCCATCAGGGAAGAAAAAAAATCCATTGTTTGAATAACCTGGTCATTCAGTATATTCAGGTAGTCAGCTGACTTTAATCTTTGGGCACATAATATTGCTGAACCCAGACCTGGTCGACTGCAGCAACCCCAGATTATAGCAACTGTTTACTTAGTTAAATCCAGGTGGTGTATAAAGTGTCTTTTGAATTTGTGTACAAATTAAATTTACCTACACTGCTCTTTCACCTCCAGCCACCATTCACCGCAGAGAATCGGAAAAAAACCATAGACAAAATTCTGAAGTGCAAACTGAACCTTCCACCTTACCTCACCCAAGAAGCACGAGACCTCCTGAAAAGGGTACAACTCTTAAAGTTAATCAGGTTTCACGCCAACATATGGCTCATCTCATGGGGTTGTGTATGTGTATGTTTTACCACCAGCTGCTGAGAAGAAATGCATCAACGAGGATGGGAGCAGGTCCTAGAGATTTTATAGATCTCCAGGTATCTGGCCTTAGGATGAACCCGTTATCATAAAAGCAGGAGATTACATATATAGTGGTTTTATGTATTTTAAAAATCAATATTGTTTTTTTTAGACCCACTCCTTCTTCAGACACATGAACTGGGACGATCTACTGGCTTTTAAAGTTGAACCTCCCTTTAAACCATTTTTGGTATGAGACAGTGTTTTCTCTCTCTGTACAATCAACTGTTTGTCTGTCTTTAGAGTTATTGTTATAGAGCTCTTGATGTAGTATTTGACTCCTCACAGATCTCTTTTTTTTTTTCACAGCGATCTGCAGATGATGTTAGCCAGTTTGACTCCAAGTTCACTAGTCAGACTCCCGTGGACAGTCCTGACGACTCGACACTCAGCGAAAGCGCCAACCAAGTCTTCCTGGTCAGTTTGTTTTTGTGGTCACTTTTGGGGTTACATTTATTTTTAGACTTTACATTTATTTAAAATGAACCAATAATATACTTTGTTTATTAGCCAATATCAAATAAAAGAAAATATTACAAATCTAACATTACCAATTTTTCTGGGCTATTATATACGCTACCATTTAGGGTATTTTTTAAAAGAAGTATCTTATGCTCACAAAGGCCTCATTTATTTAATCAAAAATACAATCATATTTTGAAATATTATAATTTATATCTTTTTAAATGTAAATATATTTAAAAATGTGATTTATTACTGTGATGGCAAAACTAAATTTTTATTTTCATTTTAAAAGTCTTTTCTGTCACTTTTGATCAATTTTCTTGCTGAAAAAAACGTATGTCTTTCAAAAACCTTACCGACCCTAAACTTCTAAACAGCAGTGTGCATAAATAAAATACTAAACAGATTACTATTATAAACAAAGATGTTGTTCAGACAAATAGAGTAATATTACTCACCACCAAGGCTTTAGTGTACGTGACACCATAGTCCAAACATAACAAGATTCCCACTGAAGCCTCCAAATTTGTTTATACACCATTTGATCTTAATTATCATCAGCATGCTGTGCAGAGCACTCAAGAATGTGAGATTAATTTCTAACTTCTGACCTACATTGTGAGTGTGTGGTAAATTAGTTCTTTTTGTAGGCAAACTTACGAGAAAGGGATAATGTCTGTCATCTGGTCTGTATTATTACTGTTTAACTGTTTTTTCCAGCTCTTAGCATAACATGTTCTTTTTTTGGTTCGTCATAATTGCACATCCTCTACACTCATCTATTTCCCCCCCCCATCCCCCCCCCCCCCTTTTATTTTGTCTACCCAAACGTTTTTTTCATTTAATCTCTTCTCGGATGTCGTCTCTCCTCAGGGCTTTACGTACATAGCTCCATCTGTGCTCGAAAACATCAACGAGAAGTTCACTTTTGAGCCAAAATCCCGTTCACCTCGCAAGCTTCTGGGAAGCCCAAGAACACCAGTGAGGTAATGTGTTTTTCTCATTCCACTGAAATTGTGTGTGTATATAGTAGTTATGTCCAGTTTTATGATCTTGTAGGGCTGGGTAAAAAAACTATAGATTAATCATGATCTGCATTTGAAGAAACTGATTACTTTTAATATTATATGATATGATGTGATTTCGTAAGCAAGGATATCGATTTCATTTATCTGGGTCCAAGGTTTTGTACATGCTTTAACATGCGTATCTGCTCGTGTTTATCCTGGTTTTGCGTTCGTAATGAATCGAGATGCTATACTTGCTTTTTCCAGCCCTATGAAGGCTGAAGGGGAAGATGGTTGGTCTCGGGGTCCACCCTTCCCCTCAACCACCTTCTCTCTCCTGCCGCCCACTGATATGCCCATAGAGGTGTCTAATGTGGAGCAGATGGACGTTAGCAGCAACATGGAGGTATCAGCCCCTCTCCCCATCAAAAAACCATCCAACACGGGGTCATTCGTGAAACCGGCCCAACCAGCGAGCGGCAGGAGACCCAAGCATTTAAGGATGAATCGTTGATGAACGTCTTACGTTTTGTACTTTAGGAATTTATCAAATTACCCAAAAGGCCTTTTCTGCACCCACTTTGTCTCTCTTAAACACTTGCCGCACCAGTGTACTTTATGCAAGCATGCAGAGCTTGTCCAGAACAAAGCCTGTGACCTCTCTCTGCTTGCACTATGTGGTGAGGTAGTCTGCTGCTTGCTTCGAAAAAGAAAGAGCACCTTGCACTTGAGCATGAATTTCAGTTTATCTTTTATGTGCCATGCTCATACAAAACATAAGGGATAATTCTTTTTGTATATTTGAAGTTTGATCCGAGACAGAGTTTTGTGTTTTTCGCTTGATTATATGCTCAACTAATGGTAACAGTATTTAAATGGATAGTTCACCCAGAAAATATAGATTCTGTCATGTACTCACTTTGATGTCATTCCTAAACAGTATAACTTGCTTGCTTGCTTCTGTGGAACACAAAATACGATTTTCTCAGCGTTTTGCTGTTTTAGGCTTCATTGTGCTTCAAAATGTGTTCTGTTGTGGTTCACAGAAGAACAGAACATTTTGGAATGACATGAGGGTAAATGATGGCACAATTGTAATTGTTGGGTGAACTGTCTATTTAAAAAAAGGCGAGAAGATCCAGGTTTGCATTCCTGAGGAATCTGTCTGATTTGTGACATTTTTGATTCTTAATTCATCAATCAATGTTAGGACGCCTAGAATCAAAGATGTAGATCTATACCAATGATAAACTATGAAGTAAAATATAAGCTTTTTTTGTTTTGCTGTAAGTTTATGAGACGTGTTAGATGACCTCAAGGCATTATTCACTTGTTTTGATCTGCTCTTGATTGTTTAAAATTCATACATCAGTTTTCATCATTTCAGTTATTAGTCTACCTGTGTTCTGGGCATCAAATCACTGTTTGTCTGACCAAAGAATATAAAAAAATTCCTAATAATACAGAGTACAGTTACTTTCTAGGCCACATCCACAAATGCCAGTAATACTGATATTCTGTCAAACGATTGTGATTTTAAACAAAATGCTTATTTCATTTATTTCATTTTTAACCCTAGTGTGGGTTTAACCCATGTGGACAAGTTTTGAAACACTATCAGTAATTGATTTTTTGACCTAGTTATTTTTCAGGTGCCATATAGTTTTGAGAACTATGCAAATGATTTATTCTTTATGTAGTCAAAAATGCTGTTCAGGATTTAGCCGGATTAGTCACATGAACACATGCCAGCCCACTTTAAATGTTATTATTTAGTATTTCTTTCTACAATGTTGTTGGAGTCAAAACAGTTGTACTATTCTCGGGGACATTACAAATATTGGGATTTAAATATGTTTTCAGGTTGTGAACTGTACAATAGAAAACCACTGGATTATATATTGTTCTATTGAATTATGATTAAATACGCTTGGATGTATGTGGTATGAGGGGAATGAAGATCTCTATTCTAAGCGTAATAAAGTAGTAAATTAGTAGTATTTCATTGCTGTACATAGACATGATTCTTCACGAATGTTGGTGCTCTTTCTTTGTATTATAGTTCTTACATATACAGTATGTATAGTATGATGCGATGTGACTCCTTGAAATGGTCGACACTGAATCTGCATCTTGTTAAGTTTGTTTTGTGCTGTATGTCAGTCATCTTGGGTGGTTCTCTGTATCGTGTTTCACAGGCATTCCTGTGCTCCTAGAAGTGTTATTGTTATCAGTGAACATCTGTATGCGAGGCTACGATTGCGTCTGTGTGACCGCATTCAAACAATTTCTGAATGACACACTTTTTTCCAATGGGAATGTAAAATAGGCTTGTTTTCTGTTTGAGAACATTGTTCTGGTGTGACATTGTAACTGGCTGATTGAATGTGATGTTAACCTTACATTCTCAAGCACTAATTTCTGTCGTGTAGATTGTAATTGTGGTTGGACATTAGGAGGCCATTGCTCTGATTGAACTGTCTGGACTTTGCAGCAGTTTCCATCAAGCCAATAATTGGCTGTACTCACTATGCACAGGAAGCATGATTGTGAATATCTTAAGCTGTCAGATAACGTGCCTACTGATAAACAACAGCCTGCTGTGCCGTGGCGGTTAACAGCCAGTTATGGCTTCATATGGGAAACCCTTTGATTTTGAAATCTGCGAGACCAGCAGCTTAATTAAATTGCCTCTTAACTGGTACTTTGACTATGGAAGCATCCCATTTTGCCTTCACATTTACAAATATCGATCGTTTATTCTATGCAATGCTGGTTGAGAGAGAGGGCTCTGTAATGTGGCGTAAATGGCTTTATGTATCACATGTGTCTGACTGACGAGCTGGATATTGACCATGAGCCTAGTCCATATAATCACTAGACTCATGGCGCAGGTTAAAAACCTCTCAAACGTCTCCCACTGATTCTTGCAATCACGTTGGAATATTAAGATGTAACTTGGTGCTACGTGTTAATGGTCTGTTTTTTTATCTTCACTATTATATGTTCGTTATAAAAATGATATGTGGTGTGTAATTGCGTTTTAGAAAGGTTTGAACTAAACGTGAACTTCAATCTATGGTACTCCTTCAGGTTAGAGTTGGAAGCCATTCTGAAATTTCCTAGATTATAACGTGAAAAGAAAATGCCTCTGAAAAGAGTTGAGGTGCAGATGAGGATGCATTTTAAATGCAAATGCTTGAAGTGCTGTGTTTATTACAGTGGCACGTTTGGTTTAAACAATGAATGGATGTAAAGTAGGGAATGGCGAGATTGTTGTAAATCTGGTGTTTTGTGATTGCTCATTTATTTGAAAATCCATTATTTCATCTTAGTGAATTCTACAAAATCAATAAAGTTGAATTCAAGCATTTACCAAGCAATCCTGCATTTAAATCATTTCACTTTTCACAACACTTTTTTTTCTAGGTTCTAAAATTTATTTGGTCAAATATACTGGATAAAAATACAATTGTAACTGCATACTGTATGATGGTACTAAAATAGATATTTCTTCTTCAAAGCTTTGGTTTATTACTACTTGGGTACAACATTAGAAAAATACCATGTATCTGTGAAAGGCCTGAATTACAAATGCATTAAGCATCATTTTAATAATTCAAAAGCCATTGGATGTTGTTCAATCACACACACAAAAAAAAAATCACATGGTTATAAAATTCTAATGCTACATCATTCAATAAATCAGTAGTTCATGTGCAATTACCTGACATTCAGATTATTACTAAAGAAATCCAGAACTCTGATGAACTGGATTCAGTTACAAAAACCACAGTATCTGACGAAGGATCATACAAAATGACCCAGTATATATGAAAAAAAAAAAAAGTTAAAATACATTTAGGGACATGGCAAATGAATTCCTGCTACACTATTTGTGAGCATTTCTCCACAAATACATTATGAAGAAATCCATTCATCTCCACTGTATTCTTCTGCTTACACCCACAAGGTCATTAGTAAAACCAGAAATAACATGCAAAAACACAGAGGAATATAAATTAAGAACACTAAAAAAATAAGGGAGTTCCACATGCGACAATAATAATAGTTATAATAATAATAATAATAATAACATAATAATACAAGAGCTGGTGAATGCACTTGTCTTTTGACAAGATATCTATATTTCAAAACTCTCAAACTAGAGCCTTTTGCCAAGTGCTGTTTGCTCAAAGGAGATGTTTGAGAGGAATAATCCACATCCTGTGGATCCACTGCTGGTAGAAGGTTTCAGCATGTCACAACACTGTCTCCATCCTTTCTGTGAGATTTCAGTAGATCTGTAAATAAGCTGACGTTGCACCATCTTTCCACTTATGCACCTTGTCTGTGATGACAGTGCGGCAGAGGGGGCAGGTTCTCTCCTGGTTAAGCCACTGAGCAATGCACTCCTCACAGAAGATATGCTGGAGACAATAGAACAATAATTATTTGACATTTATGCACATGCGTAATGTGATGCAAGTTTTTTTTTAATTCTTAAAAAAAGTTAATCATTCACATTGTGACATTCAAAAGCTTATTAGGCTTAAACTGTGAATACTAGCTGTAGTGAAAATTACCCCCAACACATTTGTCTATTAACAGAAAGATAAATAATCCTGTAAGTAAAGTAATGATGTAGCTTTGAAAGTCATTTTTAAATATTAAAAAAACACTGTACAAAAAAATATTGCTGGCTAAATGTATTCATATATATTTTCTTGTATATATGAAGGAGAGGTAGATATAGAATAATATACAATAATATGAATAATTTGCTAAAAAAAATATATATTTAAATATTATTTTACTTGCATGTTGTGACAATTACATTTAATCATTAACAACATCAGAAAACCATAACAATTATGTGGCTATAGAGCTGCTAGAAAGAATATTAAAGACAAACTGACAAAAATATAAGGAACCTTTTATATTATAAGAAGAGTTTATTTGCAAAAACATTATTCAGTTTTTTTCTAAATTAAATGTCTTTATTTTTATTTATCTTGTTTTTATTTTGTTCGTTAGCTGTATTATTTAGTTTTTTTTTAACCTAATAAAAAACAACGACTGCAGTTTGATAGAAATTAAATTTAAAAACATGATTTTTGGTTAAAACTGTTCTGTTTTTGCGAATAAACTTTTCATTTATTTAAAATGATCATAATCGTCATTATATCTGAGAAAGTGGAGTTTAAGTGGGTTTGCCTACCTGACATACGAGGACCCGAGGCTGCTTAAAATCAGCCTGACAGATCGGACAAATGTCACCTGCCTCTCTAAGCTGAGCAGGACTGGCTGGAGCTCCGTTCACCTTTAAACACAGGTAAGAAGAACATGAGCAGCACATACAGAAAATTATACATTTGTGTATCATCTCATTATTAGTCTCACAGATTATTCAACAAACAGATTACAGCAACACAAGACAGTTAAAAAGTGTTTTTTTGTACCTCAGGACTGAAAAACGTCCGTAAAGTTTTTTGCAATGATCCTGACATTCCGTACAAAGCCAAAAGCTAAAAAACAAAACAATCAGATTATTGGGACATCATCTAATAATGTATCAGTTTCAAACAGCAGCTTATTGTACTGATTGTGCACACCTTCATTATGAGGTAGAGCAGGGCTAGCAGGATTCCCAGAGTCAGACCCACTGAGGTGTCCATCTCATCGTAGCTGACCAGATAGCGGAACCAAAGCGGGACAGGGGCGATCACTTGATACAACTGACCCACTTCCTCTATGAGCATGTACCACTGACCCTATGGAAAGCAGGATGGATACGGTGAAGCTAACATTCATTTTAGATTCAGAGCAGCAAAATAAATAACCTTTCAAATCATGCTCACCCTTCGCCTGTATGTCATCAGCGGGGAGGGGATGAGGAGAATAAGACACTTCAGCCCCATGAAGAAAAACTTCAAAATGAAGTTAGTTACACCGACACTCCATAAAACCTCCCAGAAGTTCTGAGAATCTATTGTAGCATTGACAAAAAGGAGGCTAAGGAATGAAAGCAGACAATTAGATTTACATGCTACATTTGTCATTTAGTGGAAATTTGGTTGTTTAATTGATATAGTACACTAAATGTAGATAACATTTTGTGCTGAAGTGATGTAATATAAAGCACTTACCAGCGATAAAGTGACTGAGTGTGAAAAGTGTAGAACACGAGAAGACTGGAGGATGTGAGGAACAGCAAGAGCCAGACACAGTGCAACTTTGTCCTTCGGTCCTTTAAAAAAAAGAACCCATCAGATTATTTAGTTTATTTATATATATATATATATATATATATATATATAACAAAAAATACCATTAAAAAGTTTGTAGTTAGTATCACTAAAAAAAAACCAAAAAAGTTAATAGCACTGAACTTTAACTATCCTGTTAAACATCAAATAATATGGTAGACTCACGTGAAGAAACACTTGCGTTTGAATGCTTTTGTTGACATACATAAAGGTGGTAAACAGACCAACTGCAACAGCCAGACCTACAGAAAAACAACACAGACGTGTGACAGGGGTCATGAACTTTACACAACAGAACCTCTGCATAAACAGTGGCTCTCACTAACGTACCCAAGGCGTGCTGGATGACTAGTTTTGCACAGAGAATAACTATGAAAGGAAGACTCTTCTTGAGCCAGCGCAGGAGGTAGCGCAGCTCCGATAACGAGCTGCTGGATTCCCCGGATTCCAGGTCAGACTCGCCGCTGTCCGACTCATGCTCGTGGCTGTGCGTGTGTGCGTGGCTGTGCGTGTGTCCGTGGCTCGCTGTTCTCAGCCTCCGAGACGTCGCGCCGCGCCCGCTGCCGACAGAAACTCGGACCTCCTCGTCTGTTTCCGGCCTGTTGGCACTTCCGGCGCCGGGCATTCGGGCGAGCAGCTCCGGCTGCAGGGTTAATGACAGCCCGTTCCCTCCCTGCGGGCTCGGATCGGTTTGCATCGGATCGGGTGAATCCCTCAGTTTAAACGCTCTTCTGGACTCGCTATATGTTCCTCTGTAGAAAAATAAACCAAATCAGTGCATTATATAAAGGCGTTCACAACTAAATTGGTTGGGTCTGAAGAAATATAATTTTTTTTTCACATTTTGTATATAGACAGATAGATAGATAAACACACACAGCTGATGTACGTATTGACCAATCACGTTTGGCTACGTTTTTCTTACGCTAAAGTTTCATTTTTACAGTGTTTTATAGCGCAAAAATAATCGTACTGTATGTAGTTACTACCCCAATGTAACATTTTTGGCCTCCCCCAACTATTTAGGGCCCACCCAAAAAGGAAATTATTTCCGTTCGAAACAACGCCAGTTTTGCTGGTGTGATAATCCTTCCTGACACATATGTTTACATGATTATTCAAGTGCATAATATAACAGATATGAACTAACGTTACTCTAAACTTTAGTGCTAGTATTTGCTAGCCATAAATGCACACAATAAAGAATAATATATCGTCTCTAAAAGGTTTAATATGAGGTTCTGGATGTTTTTTTCATGACAGTGCCTGCTCTTAGAGTAACTTAAAGGTCTTAATAAATAAATAAATACCTGTCATACTGCGCGCGGAGTTTCATGATAAAACACCGATCTCCATTTTACAGGCTATGGTAGTGTGTGAACGTTCAAAACAAAATAATTAAATATGATAATAACCAAAAAAGGCTCAACGGCTAATAGTTTCGTTTCAGCTTGACATTGTTCCGGGAGCCACCAGGCCTGACCCACTAAAGGAACCGGTGGCTCTGCCGGAAATCAAAATAAAAGTCCTCAACAAGGCTGTCTCTTGCTTTCAAAATAAAAGCCATATTTAGGCGATAATTTACTCACCCCTACGTTGTTCCGAACCCGTATTTACTTTATTTATTGTAATTTTAACCGCAAAGGCCTACTAAATCATCCAATTACCATTACTTTTTTTCCTTTTTTTTCCTTCTAATGAACGAGAATGGACGCTGAGAGGCTCTAACTCACCTGCTTTCAGGTTTGTTGTTAATATTCTGGTTGGTTGATAATGTCTCAGGTTGTCCTGATTCCAGTCATTGCTGTTTCTTTTTCCAATTTAGAAACATCAGCTGGAGTCCCACTGCTATAACTTTTGAATCATAATATATAACCTTTTCCTCTCTCGCCTACAGATAAGCCATGTCTATATTAGAAAATCAAAGTCCAGTCTGAACACCCCCACTCATGTTCACAACATGTGATGGTAATATACTGTAGCATGCTCCAACCCTTAAAAAATAGATTTTACTCTTATGGGCTATCATCTTTCTCGCTCTTTTCCAGGTTGTCTCACAACAGTCACTTTGCTGTTGCTCTGTGTAGGTCTTTGTGATAGTTACTATAGTTGCTTTTGGAAGTTCTGTGAAAATAAGCCTATATTAAACAAATGTATTAATTATTTCACAGTGGTTAAACAGGTTCTATACAAGTGCTATTTACAGCATTTGTGGCATAATGTTTTAATTAATTCAAACACATCTGAACGTGTTTCAATTTTTTTTTTTTTTTTTTTTTTTTTTAAGGTAAAAATAGTGAGCCACATATAATGGAATTACAGTTTTGGAGTATTTTAAAGCAGAAATATGATGCTTGTCAGTTCTTCATTTATTTTTGGAAGCATTTGTATTGTAATATTGTTTTAGAAAAGGTTAGATTTTGTTTTTCTACACTAAAATCATGCTGACATAAATATTGTTCCAAATCCAAATTTGAGGTTAATATCTCAAAAATGAGCTTTCAGTAAAATTGTGTTTGGGTGCAGTACCCCATTAGATGCAGAAAAAGTCTGCTGGTGTACACGGTGGTTGATTTGTTTTTCCCTCTCAAATATTATGAGAACACACACACAATTTTTATATGATACACATACAAACCACACTCTATACACATACATAGTTGCATTATTTAGAAAGTAGCTCTATAACTTGCAGAAGCAGAAAACAGGAATAAAGTGAGTATGAAGTGAGACCAAACCTGAAAAATGGCACCATAACAAAAATTGCAAAAATCGTTTTACCGTTAAATGACACAAAATAGCAGTTTTAATGGGTAAGATTAAGATTTATTAAAGTAAATACGGTTGAAATATTAGTTTCAACAAAAGAAAACACACCTGAGCCAAAATTCATGCAGTTAGCATTAACAGGGAAAATTATAATAAATAAATAAATAATAAAAAAGAAAAACTAAACTAAAATGGATAAAAGGGAAATCTTCATATCTGATTTTGCAATAAGGTGACGTTAAGCGAAAACAAAATGTTAATTCAAACATTTTTATGAAATCAGTTCTCATTGACATTCACATCTACACATAAGGGACCATCTATATTACACAGACACTGTGTCCAGACATGCTTGGATATTATCATGTCATTAAAAAACTCATAACAGCCTCATACTAATCTAAATGTATGCTTCATTATGTGTAACCGAGCATGCTCAATGATGCTTTAGGGTAATGCAGCTTAATCTGTGGAGGAATGAATTTAAGTACCTTGTTGTACATTTAAAAAATGATAATGTGAGCTGGGAGTGCGTCTTGCTTTTCAGGGTCTGCTTATTGAATTATCAGATATTTTCCAGCACTAGAGATAACAACAGGTCTTTTAAGATAAGTATTTCTGTGTAATATATTGTACTAAAATATACAATCTACTGAACTGAAATTATGATTCATATAATCACAGTTTTCAACATTCCAAAATTTAAGGCCTTAAAATCAGAGAAGATAGAGTGATTGCATTAAACGTGCATGCACTGCAAAATATAAATATAGGAATAAGGAAACCAAGTATTGTTTTCAGAGACACTGATCAAAATTAAATAAAAAAAAAAATTAAGTGACTTGATGCCTGAAAACCAACCATAAATGTATAAAATTCGCTTTCCCTTTAAAGTAAGTAATTTTTCAGAGCCCATTGGCAGATATTTGCTCTTGTTATAATTATAAACTCACTTCATTTTGATACATTTTTACAGAAAACCTTTTATCTTATGTCAATTTCTAAGTAAATGTGTATTGATTTAAAAATCAATAGACATTTTCACTGAAAAAAGGGCAATCAGAAGATACAGCAAAGTTATCGTCATTCTAGTATTTGAGATTCAGGTTATTCAAATGTAAATGATTTATTTTTATTTTTTATTTATTTATTTATTTTAACTCTGAGGTGTTTCTAATACAAATGCTAGATATTTACATTTAAACAATATATTGACGTATTGTGTTACCTTAAATTATTATTATTGTTATTTATTTATTTTTTTTTGCTTAGTATTGAAAAGGTCTTAAATCTTAAATTTACCTTCATAAAACCAGCAGAAATTCTGTAAAGAGCATAGCATGTTATCAGGCTTCAGATAATCTCTCTCTCTCTCTCTCTCTCTCTCTCTCTCTCTTTGCACCCCTCATCAAGGAGTCAAGCCTAAAACAGGGTTAATGAGGTCACCCCCTCTCCTGCACTACCATGTAATCATGTAACTCAACGCGGAGGCTGGAAGTTGTCGTCCAAGTGAATACAGTAAGTGTAGCTTAGTTTAACTTGACAGATAAATTGCTACCTGTCAGATATGAATGGACATATCAAGAGTAGAGTGTGAATATAGCGAGGAGTGACGGACAAACTCCCTCTCTCTCATTTTTTATATCTCTGTCTCTCCTTCCTGTCCTATTTCAATAAAAATATAAAATAAGCTTATAAACTATCTATTTAACTTTTAATGTACTTATCTTCAGTTTCCAAACAAACAAGTATCTTCCTTTTTCTGACAGCAGATGGCGCTTCATAGCAAGGAGTGATTTAAACAAAGGACTGATTGAGGAAATGTCTATATTGTTAGTAAGAGAGAAGTCCAGTGATAAATTCAGAGAAGTTACATAATGTGAGTGATTTTTGTATATTTTGAGATTTCAACCTCATTTTATTTTGAGAGCCTATTTTTCAGTTCAAACAATTTATTTTAAATTTTTTTTACACTATACTATTTTTGAACATTTAATTGTTTTATTTACATTATTTGGTTTAAAATGTTTATTTATTCAGGCAGTAAAGACAAAATATATTGAATCATAAGCATACTTTTTGTAAAACTGATCAAATTCATTGAGGTAAGCTGCCATGAACTAACAATAACAATTGTTGCATCACCTGTTCAGCTGAGAGACAAAACATACTGTCAGATCAGTCCAGCTGAAGTGACTATAACCATGCTGAATATAATTTAGCATCCTTTAAATATCTCATCAGGTTTTCCAGTTAGCCATTCAAGGTGTGAACTGATGATTTGTGATTGAAATTCAGCTGCAATTTTCAGCCATTTAAAAAAGCAGAAGATGTGTTTGATGTCGTTCTTTGTCTGAGTGTAATGTCTCATTTTCACCACCGTACACTCACACTCTCTCTATCAGAGCTCCCTTAATCAGCTTGTAGGTCAGTTACCATGACAACCTGATCTCTCGTGGATGTGGTGCTTCATGGAGAGGAAGATGATCACCTGCCCTCAGGTGTGTGTGTGTGTGGTTACATTTTGCCAGACCCCTACCGACAACCCCTCTTTTCACATTTATGATTTTCTCTCATCTGAAATGGAGATTATGTGCGTCTGCCCTTCAATGAGGTCACTAAATGGCTTTTAGCAGCGTGAAAACATGCTTACATAAATGCCACATCTCTGCCATATCATACATGCATCTCAGTCAAATTTCCAGTCCATATTTGATTGACGGATCTCTTGTAGTTGTTCTGTTTAGCTGATATCACCTTCTGTCTTACAAAACAGCAATATAATAATGATTATTGTACATAAAGGATTATTTTGTGCAGTGTCATTTGTAGAAAGTATAAAGTGCAGATAGATAGATGGATGAATGGATGGATGGATGGATGAGCAGGTCAGTGGCTGTAGTTAAGATTTAATCCATGGATATAAATGTATAGATGAGTAGTTTGTATGTAGTAGTTTAATGTAGTAGAATGATATAGATGGGTAGGTTGATGGTTATAGATAGTTAGATAGATATAGATGGTTATATATAATGAATGGATGGGTGAACAGATGGATGGATAAGGAGTTTAATGATAGATAAATAGATAGATAGATAGACAGACAGACAGACAGACACGTATGTTGATGGTTATAGATAGATAGAACGATAGATAGATAGTTATATATAAGATAGATTGATTGATATAGATATTGACTGATAAGATATAGATAGATTGATTGATGGTTTCATATATACAGTATATAGGATACATAGATAGGATACACACACACACACACACAGAAAGCATAGTTTTTGTTTGTTCGTTGTATACAGTAAGCACAGACTGTATGTCCTGGTGATGTGTGGACAGATGTCTGTATGTTCTGTCTTTTTGTCCTCAGGGAGTTTCTCGTACACTCCCATTACTCTCCCGTGCTTGATCAATGGCTCCACCTTCACACTGCAGTTATTAAGCCTAGACTTTCAATTATTTTACAGTGGGTCATCAACACATCTCTCAGAGATACACAGTACAGCAAAGCACTTTTGTGTGCACATCATTATGCGTTAATTAATGTCAGCTTCCTGTACTTTAAATGTACATATATTAGCATATATCACACATGCTGGGCCGACTGCACAAGGTCGACTCCTATTGCTTGCTTTCGACTGATTTCCCTCCAGAAGGATTCTTTGATGAAAAGGAAGCGGGCAGCGTGTCACAGCTGCTGCTTGACCTTTGGATTGTGGCAACACAGATCCAGCATTCCAACACGAAATATGAACATTCTCATGTCTGGAATTAGAAGGCAGATGTTGGACTAATAGGCACTTTCTATGAATAGGGTCCAAACAACGCTTGGAAAATGCGAAAGTCATTTTTCAGCAGGTACTTAACCTTCAGAAGATGATGATTGTCAAGCTCAGGAAGACGATTGTCAAAGGAAATTTAGTATGAGCCTTTTTTTTTTACATTCATCTTACATGACATCCTGTTACTAAACCCATATTTGTGTGATTTCACTATATCTAAAAAAAATTATAAGAATAATTAAATGAATATATAAATATAAATTATATATATATATATATATATATATATATATTATTATATTATTATTAAATATATATAAGTATTATTAATAAAAAAAAAAGTAGTTACTAAAGGGATCAATAATAGTTCAATAATTCTGTCATCATTTACTCAAGTTATTCCAAACCTGTATGAGTTTCTTTCTAATGTAGATCACAAATATATATTTTGAAAAATGCTGGAAACCAAGCAGCCATTGATTTCCATGTTTTCTCAACAGAAGAAACAAACTTACAGAGGTCTGGAACAGCGTGGGGGTGAGTAAATGATGACAAAATTATATAAATAAATAAATAAAGTTTATGAAAATATAAACTTATTACATACATTTTTCTCTCTTTACCAAAATGATGCAAATATGAGTTCTATATATTATCAAAATTGTTTCTTATTTTACTTTTTTAATTAATTTTTTTTTATTATTTCTTTTCTTCCTGGACAGGCCAAAATCAAAAATGGGTTTTGCAGCAATGATGATAATAATAATAATAAAAAGAAACATAAAAAAATATACCTCTAATGCATAAAAATGTTGCAAGATCAGCAGAATCCATTTAACTCTACTTTCCCTCTAAACAAGCAAAATTAACTTAATTAAATATGTGTGAATGAACAGGCCCATGGGGAAAAAAAACGAGCAAACACTACAGTATGTATAACAGAGAATACTGTGTAACAAGGGATCTACAGTGTAGCAGGGGATTTGCATTCCTCTCTATGGATGACGTCAAGCGTGTAATGTCTCTCTTATAAGTCACAGTGCATTTGAGTCAAGGGTCGACCTAGAGCATCTTCATACCTTAATGTAAAAGCTCAACTACATAGTTGACAAAGTGCATAATATGTCAGACGATAAATGACTCACTAAGGTTATTTATTTATTTGAAGCATTTTATCTCACACTTTAATGAGCAATAACTCATTGTGATATGATATTTGCCACCGCTTAATTGCGCATGAATAATTCAAGTACACTGATGACAACATTGCTGTCTTCCTTCATTTTATAGCACCTGCTGATAATGCAGATGAGGTTTGGAAGCATAATGCTTATGAATCTTATGAATGTAAAAGAATCTGCTTTGGCTCTATCAGCATCCCCCCCCCCCCGATCAAACCTTTTCTGTCATAAAGAGCTGCTCTCCCTCAGTCTGGCTTTGCGCAATGGCTGTGTGGGGAAGATAATCTCATTTAAACCATATCATCGTGAAGACTTCTCATTTCAGAACACTTACGGTCTACAGCGTGTGTGTGTGTGTGTGTGAGCGAGCAGTCAGCCCCATCTTCTTCAGTCTAATAGGTGTGATTGCTCTACAAGACTGGCTTAGAAAAAGTACTATGACCCGGTTCTCTTTCTTCTCTGTAAAAATTCATCTCTCCTCTCATGAAGCGAGCAATTTCCTCCTCAGTATCCTTTAACCATTCTGGTCAAAGTGCTTTCTGGAGATCTTAAAATAAATTACTTTTTACAGCAAGCCTGTTAAATACTTAAACTCAACCTGGAAATATTTTGACTTGATAAAAAAATCAACCTAGAGAATAAATAAGCAATGCAACAATTTCATAAACATGTTAATATGTATATATTCAGGCTGAAAATTATTTTTGTATGTATCATATAGCCTAATAATAATAATAATAATTTATTACTATAAAATGTTAATACTTAATGTTTTTACATTTTATAGCAAAATAGTAATTGTTGTTTTACTACTAGTTTTTCATTATGATTATGATTATTATTTATGGTGTTATTTTCAAATAGTGTTTCATATTGAAAAACCATAGGTAATAAATCAACTTAAGCAAAATAGCTGGCAACAATTTACTACATAATTAATCTCATACATAGACTCAATCTGGAAATATTTAGTCTTAATATAAAGGATACAGGATTCACCTGTAGGTAAATTTATAAGTTGACAGCTGTCTCTTTTGTAATCTCTCCATCTTTACCCACAATTCCCTCTGACCAGTAGTTGTGTAATCAGACTGTAGTTGTGGTCATATGGGTTTGCGGGTCAGTGTGTGTGTGTGATTTAGGAGAGTCTAATGCGTTTCTCTTGTAAGGGATTTGATGGTCTGGTGTGTGTGAGGGTTCAGGAGGGTTAGTGTGTTACTCTGTAACTGTAAACCTACTTTCAGCTGCTGAGAACTGTCATGCTGCTATTCAAGGGGTCTGTTGAAGTGCATGCACCTGTGTGTGTGTGTGTGTGTGAGACATAAAACAAGAAGGTCAAACTGAGGTTGATACAACAAATCGTTCTTGGTCTCACTCCTAATGTCACTGCTACAAATCAGTTTTACAGGTGCAATCAGATACTATTAATATTTCTGCAGTTTGCTTAATTCTGACTTAATTTAATGATTTACAATTACAAATATTATTTTGATTATATAAATACATTGCTTTCCACTTAACTGTTTGACTAAAAACTGATGAAAAAACATTTTGTATTCATGATATACTGATATTTACCACATAATACTGAAAAATTATTCTATTATAATTGTTGCACATTGGAAAAAGTATAATAATAATAATATAAAATACACTTATTGTACATTTTATTATTTTTATTATTATTTAATAAGTTATTGTTGTATTTTATTATTTAGGGATTTATAAAAAATTATTATTTACATATTGTAATGATTTTATAATTTGCTATTTAATAATTAATTGTTAGTTTATTTTATTTAAAATTTACAGTCTTCCTCAGGTCAAAAAGGCCACAAATATTGTTAATAATAATTTAATTATTAAATAATTAAATTGTAAACATGTAAAATATTTGAATATAATAACAATAATAATAGTACAATAATGATAATCCAAACAACCCAATTTAAATAATCTAAATAATAATAATATAAATATTAATAATTATTATTACTGATGATGTTTATGTTGATGCTGACAATTTTATATGCATACATTTAAATGTTCATGTCAATCCACTGTTTTATGTATTACTTTGAGACTCTTTGAATAAGTAGGCTTTAAAACTGTTGGAATTTGTAAGCTGTTTAATAATTTCCTTTGAATGCAATGGGTTTTGTTTTACATTATGGATAAATAGGAAATGCATCAACTTACAGAAAGTAACTGGCAACAATTTATTGTGGTCTGTAGTATAAAATGTTCTTATATTGCCACCACTGAGTTTGTATTTGAGTACATTCATGATGAGAAGAGAGACTTATTTTGAAGCAAGAAACAAAAGAGTGTTTCCTGCCACAAGCCACAACACCAAGAGCCAACCCCTAAACTCTCTCTGTCTTTCTCACACACACACACACACACACACACTTACTTTCTCTCTCTCCTCTTTTCACAACCCATTTCTGTCAGAAAGTGCCCTGGCGTACGTTCTCTCCACCGTGTGTGTGTGTGTGTGTGTGTGTGTGTGTGAGAGCATGACTCCAGAGACATGCCACGAGTGTGTATCCAGAGAGTAATCAGGTAATTGATCATACAGACAGGTAATCATTGGTGTGCCAGACTCTCTGGCTGCGAGTGGTCGGCCAGCATTAGGGAAACATGTTCTCAAACGCAGCACACAGAGAAAAACAGTCAGGCAGGCCGGCGGCAGCTAACACTGACAGAGAATTAGATCGAGGACACATTACATAAATAGAATCCCTAGAATGTTGCCAGTGATTTGCGAGGCCACAACAATTCGAAGAATTCTACATGTACAAGTTACAGTCAAGTTCTTAATGATGAGAATGATTCATAAAGCTTCTTTGACACCTTTTCTGTGTAACGTACTGAGCAGATGGCTGCTGAACCTAAAAAACAACCTCATTTGACTACGCTAATATTTGTTCCGTGAGATGTCGTGCACTTCTTTAAAACATGTGTTCGGATGAACCAGAACAGAAGGCAAGGTTTTATATGAGTAATTGTGGAAGAGATCTTTAGAGAGCTGCTTAGAGCCAACAGTGATTTACATCGATCGATATTCCAGCAGAGGTTTCTTTTAACAGCTGCGTCAAACATTCCCATGGATGATAATGCTTTATGTTGTGGTATCTTGACAGTCATTAAGTATTACATGTTTTACTCCTTGAGCAGGACAGGTCTGTAATGGAAAATGATCTCACCAAACTTGAGTGGCTGGTAAACCTGCTTTTACTTGTGGAGTGATACTCAACACACCCCGGTGACTATGATACGCCAATGTGAAATTTGTTATGTGCTGAAAAATATGTAAATAATGGATGCTGTATTTCTGCAGAACCTGATATTTACCCAGGCCTCTCCATCAGTTCTTCTTCTTTTTCTTTTAATAATAATAATAATGTAAGTTAAGATTGTTTTATTTTATTATTTAAAAAATTTAATTAATATTTATCCTGATTGGTATGTAGAAACATAGTAATGTTATTTAATTAACAAATAATAATTAGCATTTAGGCAGTCATTTAGCAGTAGTAGTAGTAGTAATAATAATGATAATAAAACTATGTTATAAAATAAAAATGCATAATACTTATATTACTATTAATAGTCATAGTGTATTATAAAATAATATTTTTTCACAATAATAAAAATACAGCAGGTATTATCTCTTAAAAACAAAATAGAATTTTTCCATTTATTATTTTTTGTTTCATAAGTAACAGTTATTAATTTTAAATATTTACAATTTTTATTTAATATTTAAATGATTGAATAAACATTTTCTATGTATTCTTGTTATCATATAATCTTATTTAATACATTACTTTTAAGATTAATACATTTATTTGGGATAATATTATTAAGAATAATAATTTATTTTTAATTTTAATTGTACAAATTAAATTCTTAAACTTATTTTATGTTTCATTAATAATTTGGAATATGTATTAATTTAGTATTTAAATAGATTTTTTTAATGTTCTGCTTATTTTAGTAATTTTATTTAAGAAATTAATTAAATGATAATTTATAATTGAATAACTTATAATATATATAAAATAACTGATATATAAATTTATTTATCAAATCTTTAAATAATGATGATTAACTAAAGATTAGACCGTTGTTAAGGAGATTAAAAACAATTATTATTTATTTAACATTTGTGACAAACGTGCTAATACATATGTGTATTATTAATGCTATTGTATTTAAAATTTTGTACATTTTCAATAAAATGTTATGTAAAATTGTTTTATTAATATATATTTTAAATATGAATATCATTAAATTTAATGTTTAAAAACGTATGTCATTTAACACATATGTTTATATTCAAATATGTATTTTACAACCTGTGCTGTACTTTAAAAGCATCCTCACACTGACATTTCTCCTGTGGCCTTAAGCATTAAAGAAGAGATCCGCTGGTTTCTCCATCAACCCACATTTGCCCTGCATTTTTCTAAAGGTAAGTGACAGAAGCAATCTCAGCACATACAGTATAGTCAGCCTGCTGTATGCCTTATTTACGAGCAGCACGAGTGCAGTCCCATTTGTTCCTTGTCATTTCACTGTCTGTATAGTTCAGATGCCTTTATGTTCTTTTAGGAGTGATTCAGCTCCTGGTAAAGGGCTTTTACTCTTACTGTCGGAGGTGAGGATGTATTGTGCACACCATAAAAGACTTAGTATGAATTTATAGTGTATTCCAGCTACTAGTTGCACTCATCTTCACAGCGGTACAACACGATGTTTGTTCCAGCAGTAAAGACACAGATTAGAAGGAAAAAGCTAGTTTGTTCAGGGTTTTATTAATAGATGTTTGTATGTTAGTTAGAGGACTCTTTTTATGTGGAGTTTTTCATCTTATGAGAGTTGTTCCTCATTCTCTCTCTCTCTCTCTCTTCTGACACTGGTTCCCACCGGGAGCATGTTCTTACAATATTTGACTGCAGGATAAGATCACTGTCTGCCAAACGGAATTGCCAAGTCTAGCATGAAACCAGGGCTATGGACTAATCACAAAGTTGAACAGCAACAAAAAGAAAGAAAGAAAGAAAGCAGCGCCGCCAAATTAATTTAGCCTCAGCATGCCGCCACTGCGCACAGGAGAGAGTAAGACTTTAGGGTTTCAGTAGGAGGAGAAATATGAGCGAGAGAAAGAAAGGAGCTAGGGAGAGTGTGAAAGAATGGAAGATATTGAAAAGGAGGCAGAGAGAGAGAGAGTTGCTCCCTTTGTGTCTGTTCAGTGTGAGACGAGGGGGAGAGGGCATCGGGGGGTCGTGCTTGTGTATGTTTGTGTGTCATGAGAACCCTGCAGACGCTGCCCGCCGGGGGTCTGAGACAAAGTTGAAAGGAGTGATTCCCTGTGTGTTCAGAGAAATAGCACACTCTTCATTAATTATGGATTTCTCCCATAGAAAACCTGGCAAACTCACTCAGACACCCAACACTAAGCCGGCTTCCTGTAGCCATAAAGGAACAGAGAAAAGAGGATCGCAACTGAGGAATCAGAATTCGGAGAAAGTGACTTTTGTGACTTGTTAAACGTGTGGAAAACAACCGGACATTGCAGTACAAATGTCTTACTTTCACGGTCATTTTTAGTATTACTTCTGTAATTTATTGAAATTAAATGACGGCTGTATTTTGTGAAATCCATAATTATGAATTCAAATGAACAATAATGAATTCTTTAAAACACATTTATTATTATGGCTTTTATATTGCAAAAATAAAATGTAATAAATCATTTCAATTATTAATGATAGCTAAGTTTTGTGAAATCCATAATTATGAATAAAAAATTAATAAACAATAACTCATTAATTATAGTAATTGTATTATGTTTTTATATTATTGTTCATAATAATTTAAACGATTTATTCCATTGTATTTGAGAACTGTGTTTTGTGAAATCTGTAATTATTAATTAAAAATAATTAACAGTAATTAATTAATTAAAATAATTTAATTTTTTTTTTATATTATTGTGCATAAATAAAATGGAATAAATAATTTAAATGATTAAATAAATAATTTTATTTCAATAATAAATAACTATTCATATGCAATTTAGGAGAGCAGTAGTAGTAAAAAATTAGGAAAGAAAAGTAGAAATGTTATGAATTGTGAAACAATTCCGACTTTATTTCTCACAAGTGACTTTATTAATGTAGACCTTTATTTCTAACAACAACAATTTCACTTTTATCTAATACTTTTTATTATTATAATCATTATTATTAATTTAATTGTTTTATTAAATTTTTAGCCACAGAAAATGACCTAGCCTGTACTGATTTTTTCCCAACAACAACAATAATAATAATAATAATTATTATTATTATTATTAGTATTAATAATAACGTTAGGTTTCATAAATAACTTGTTTTAAATATTTAATATTTAATTTGGTAGTTATCAATTATATTAATATTTGATTGTAAAGTGTAGTTATTTTATTTTAATAATAAATAACTTTTTTAGTCACAGAAAATTACCTAGTCTGAATTAATTTCACACAAAAAATGCCCTTTTATTGTAAGAAATTGCTGTGAAATCTTAGTTTTTACAGTACAATGATAAAGAAACAAAGTCATGTCCACACACACACACACACACACACACACACACACAAAACTAAACAAAGCAATAATTAGGTTCTAATGACAGATGAGTTGTGCAATGCAGATCCACCATGAAAAAACTTCAGTGCACCACCAACCAGCTGGGAAACAAAATGCCAGGAAGCTGAATTGTGCCCACAGAGGACGTGTTTCACCATATCCCTGACATATTAAAACTATTTGCTTAGAGGTTATTGGAGGTTAGACAATTCAAGATTGTGCTGCCCATAGCTGAAATATGGGTTGACTGCTGTTCCCGTATCTCTGAGCTGCTCTTCATGCTGGAATGTGTGTGTGTGTGTGTGTGTAGAAGAGCCCTCAAGCAAAGTATTGTTATGTAATCAGTCTGTGCGATTGAAATCACCAGACCCACATTAATGGTTTGAACACGATCTGGAGTTCCTGGGAGTGGACTCATGTTCAAAAGACAGACTGAACACTTCAACTGTTCATCAAAACTCTTCCAGACTGTGGTTCAGTCACACACTGATTATACAATGTTTTTGCTTGAGGGCTCTCAGACTCACAACTTTCACAGAGCTGGAGTTTATGAGTTGTATGTTTTGTGTGGAAATGCATTTGAAGGAACTATCAACACATGATAAACATCCTGATGATAAAATATTCTCAAAATAAAAGGAAAGAAATTCTGGAAATGTATATAAAAATATACATTTTATGATCAGTTATAAGAATATTATTATTATTATCATCATCGTTATTAGTTAAGTAATAATAATAATAACATTATTACTGTTTTTATTATTTCTAATAATATTAGTCGTATAGTAGTAGCAATAATGAAATAATAATAATTGTTGTTGTTTTGTCGTTGTAATATTACAATAAATAATAATAGTTATACAAAAATAGTTAATATTATTATAAATATTCTAAATCACTTCGAGGTTGTTTAAAAATCATTTTTATAATTATTTTCTTTTCTTTTATGTAAAGCAATTTCAAATCTGTATGAAATGTGCTATATAAATAAACTTGCCTTGCCTAATAACAGCAGTAATACAAATAATAGTTATTATTAGTAATATTCTAAATATAAATTTTACTATTTAATAATTATTCTATAAATATTATTATTATTGTTAATAGTAATTATATGTATAATTATACTGTGTATATTTCAAATAAGAATAAGAAAAATACTAGTAAATGTTTAATTCATAATAAATATATATAAATTATTATTAATTGTTATTAATTATTATTAATAATATTATTGATTTTGCTTTTTGGTCTTGTAAAGCTATAATGCAAATATGAATAACGATTGAGTGTTATTTTTCTAACGTAAGCAGGCAAAATCCATTATAAATTATATATTTTTTCTTGTTTTTCTAGTTTAGTAATATTGCAAATATTAATAAATGATTGATGTTTTTATTATGTCAGCAGGTAAAATCCGTAAAATAACTAGAATGAAACAGTGAAATAATATTTAATATCATAAAGATAAACATGGATAAAACAGACACACATTTCTATCTATCAAGTAAGACTGAGTTAGTATCAAAGGTGACTTTACTCAAGCAGTTATTAAAGCAGCTTACAGTAGGGCTCTGCTGCAGCACTGATATGAACATGCATTATTCATAAGCACTGAGCAAGTGTGTAAATTGCTTTACTAGGGAGCATGTATAACAGTTTATGGTATATCTCTCCATGGCTAATGCTATAACACCCGTATTGATTCCGACCGTTTTCAATTTTACACACGTGCGCACACACAGCGTCAGATTGCACATCCTTGCCACATCCTCCACTGAGCATATTACTATTTATCATCAGTGTTTATCGCACACTTGTCACACTTATAGCTCTTTGTGGTAACACCCGTTAAATTGTGCCTTTTGCTATTGCGCTTTCACTCTTTCCAGCGGCCATCCGCAAGAGAAGAGTTTTACTGATAATGTGTGTGTCCACATCCTGATAACAGTCAGTCTGTCACACACTTCCCCCAGTTACAACTCCATAAATACTGTTAAAACTCCAAAGGCAATATGTTTTACATTAAATCTAGCATATTTCTGCAGCAATTTAATGTTGTGCACTGCAGAAAAGTGTTACATTTACAGTAAAAAAAAAAAAACAGCAGCTGTGGTTGCCGTTAATTTACCTTAAATAATAGCCTACAGTAGACGTTTAAAGATTAAAATTACATTTTCAGTAAAAATAATGTATTTATATATCTTAAAGGGATAGTTCACCCAAAAATGAAAGTTAGGTCGTGTTTTCCTCACCTTGAAGCATCCTAGGTGTATATAACCTTCTTCTTTCAAACAAAGCACTCCTAATCTCTATCAATGCAGCAGGTGGATGTTTCCCTTTAAAGGGGTCATATGATGCGATTTGCATTTTTCCTTTCTCTTTAAAGTGTTACAAGCTCTTGCTGCATAAAGAAGATCTGTCAAGATTCAAAGTCTCAAAATCAAAGAGATATTCTTTATCAAATGTGTGACTTGTACACGCCCCCCTAAAACGGCTTGTTTAAACACGCCCCCACATTGCTACATCACAACACCGCCCAAATGTTTACGCAAAGAAAGAAGGTGGAACTATTATTCTCATGTTGCTACTGGTCGCTGGACGCTCTGTGTGTCATTGTGAAAGTAAAACTACTTTGTTTGTGTTTCCAAAAGCAACTGGTCCAGAACAGTTCAACCCAAATTTTAGATTGTGTTCAGCGCATTTACAGAGGACGGACTAAAACCTGGAGAGTAGCCGACGCTGGCTGTGCACAGACACTATAAAGTGGAGCAATTCAACCTCTGCAACAAGGACAGTCTGGTGCTTCTGACTCACAACCTTTAAAGGTGCCATAGAATGCATTGAGAGAATATTTTGAATGAGAACTTCTGTTTTTGCCTTATTTGGAAGGTTCATGAATAGTAATGAGGAGGTCTGCTCTGATTGGCTGTTTCTCAGTGTTGCTCATTTCAGTAACGTTTAGATGATGAAACACGACGCGCCTCAAAAGACTAAGTCATGATAATCAGTAATTATGTCCCCACTGGATGCAACAAATGCCTTGTTTGTAATGTGTTTATTGTTTTGGTGTCATAGCATTAATTCGTACAAATTCTTTGAGTGAAGTCGTACAACGAATTAGCACCCTCATAAAATATATACAAATTGCTGTGAGATTGGGTTGGGTATTCAGCCAATCACAGTGCACTGAATAGCTGGCCAATCAGAGCACACCTCGCTTTTTTAGAACGATGAGCTTCATACAGTTCAGATTCGACCCGTTTCAGGAGGCGGGGCTTTGAGGAGAAACAAAAATGTACAGTATGTGGAAAATAATGTAAAACCGCATAAACACATTGCATTATACATTATAATAATGTTATTTTTAGCAACATCATATGACCCCTTTAACAGTCCAAAATATGTTAAATAAAGAACATGCATTTTGTTTGCATTTTTTTAAAAGATTTTTATTTAATGTTTTTGCATTTTTGAAAGCTAAATATCCATTTTTCCACTTTTTTCCTCACTTCTTGAGTCGTGCGTGCTTCTGGGAAATGTAGGAGCAAAGGAAACATTTTCTTAATTTAGCAAAGGAAAACCTCCCCTCTTGGCTTGTATTGAAATTCTCCAGTGCTGGTCAGATGGTCAACCTGTGGCCATGTCCTCTGTGGCAGCATCCCCCCTCCTCCTCTGATGCCTGTCCTTGAGGATAACCTGGCAAGGACACGGCTACCCACTGCTTCATGTCTAATTGGCAGCCCCTTTACCCAGACACAAGGTGGAAATTGCAGAGTGTGCACGCTTTGATTTAAGAGCGGACCGTGGTTTTCATTTGTCATTGATTCTGTCCTTTGAGACGAGCGGAGGGAAAGCAGGGCCAGATTGTGTGGGTGGCTGATTTCTCAGTGTCTTGTTGCTTGTGGACGTCTCAGCATGTTTGGACTTCTGCAGGCTTGCTGAGGTGATGCTCACGGGTGTTATTTCTGGATTCCACATGCAGAATGCTTGATGCGTATCTGTTCCAGAGTGCCTCGAGAGACACGTGTCAAAAATATCAAATAATATTCTAAATTTGAGGTTGTGCTATTTTAATATTTTTTTTATTTGACATCTTTCTTGCTTTTACTTTATGTTATATCTGTCATGCGCGCTGCAGATTTGACTGAATGTCAAAAGGATTTTAATCATAGGAGCTCTGTCCTCTACCTGAACATCTGCTGGTGGAGCTCAGAGGAATATGTCTTGCCTTCCGTGTAAAAGGTGACAGCTTTTTTAAAATAAGCATTTCCAACATTACACGTGTTTGTGTATGTACACTGTCATTCAAAAGTTTGGGTTTAATGCTTCAAACAAGAAGTCTCTTATGCTCACCAAGGTCTTTATTTGATAATACACCAAAACAGGAATACTGTGATATATTATGCCAATTTAACTTATTTCTATTTGAATATAATATAATGAATCTAATGGATAAGCAAAGCTTTTTTGAATCAAATGGTTGCGTTGCTTAATATACAGGCATATACACACACACATATATGTACTGTGCATATATATATATATATATATAATATTGGAATATTTTAAAGAAAAATCTTAATGCATATTGTTGAATACAACTACTAATTTATAAAAAAATAAATATAGAAATTGTTAAAGTTTTATTTTATTTTACTATTTGTATTAAAACAGCACACTGTCTTAAAAGTAAATATTTTCTGAGATATTATTTTTTACAATTTGCTTTGGCTTTAGTATAATGAAAAAGTGAAAAGATTTTTTTTTATGTGAATACTTTTTAAAGCTACATAATTAACCCTTTCCTAAAGTTTATCAGTACACTGAAAAAAAGGTATTTTCTCAGAAATTGCTAGTAAATATCACACTTAAACCTTTAAACAGAAAGATAGAAAGCCTCGGGAAACATTTCCAGCTATTTAACTTCATGCGATACTAACTTTACAGTGAATTCATGCAGGTCTAACTGCTTGTCCTTTGACTACAAAATGCCTTTTTGTGCCCATATTGTGTCAGACGTAAGTGTTGATGTGTTTATTGGTAGGAACTGCAGAGGAATGACAGAGTGAGCTGCCACAGAGGAATCTGCAGAGGTCAAAGTCTGTCTGCGATCCAGGGGCTGTTTCTGCTGACTCCTGCTTTTCAATGGTGCTACTTACAGACTCCTCAGACGGCAGAAAACACAACTGAAAGGGTGGGGGAGAGGCTCCTTTCATTAATTCTCTATTCATATTGAATTTATTAATCTCATGCTGTTTCTGCAGCTTAACTAAAAGAAGCCGTGATACTGCCGCTTTTCATCCATCTGTTTGTGGAGAGAGGGGAAGGGAGCGGGTACGAAAGGGAGAGAGGCGACATGATTTCTAACAGTGCTGAAACAGCAATAGACTGCAGAGAGAGGGAAAGTGTGTCAGATTATTTAGCAGCAGGGATGTTCAGTTGTAGTTGTGTGTCGCTGGGAGAGGCAGCAGCCCTGCAGAACACCCCTCCCCACGTCAGGTGCACAACAAAAGCATCTGTCATGTCTGCATTTGTGTACAGGGGAATGTTCCTGCTAATCTCCTGTGTGTTCAACAGTGTTTTCCAGTCTTGCAGCCCTGGCCTCTACTGTATACCACACCACAAAAGCAATGTGGCTCCTAATGCTAAGTGATAGATCCTGGTGGAATCTGAGCTTTTTTTTTTTTTTTTTTTTTTTTTTTTTTGGATTTTTGGAACTCTGCAGGACATGGTCAAATGTGACAAGATACACTGAACTCTAATATGTAACTGTATGCATTAGGGTCAATGAAATGATGCTCATTTTGTGTCCCTTCTGTTCAAAAGTTCACCATTAAATGAAAATTTGCTAACATTTACTTACCTTCAAAATGTAAATGAGCTTGTTTCTTTGTTAGATCAGATTTGGAGAAACTTATTTCTTTGTTCTACTGAACACAAAGGAAGATATTTTGAAAAAAAGTTTTGGTCACCATTGACTTCCACAGTAGGGAAGAAAATACTATAGAAGTCAATGGTGACCCAAAACAGCCTGGTTGCAATTTTTTTTCAGCAAATTTTTATTTCATATCCTTTAATAAAAAAAAAAAAAAAATATATATATATAATACAATAAACAAATATAATTCATACATGACACCTCTTCTATGAAAAGCATCTTTTTAGTTTCTGAATTAAAGTTAATTTTGATATTTTTCTTAAGTGTGCATAAAGTCAAAAATGTCTGTGTGATGCATTTGTCCTGATAAAAAACATTATTTTGTAGAACAAAACTGTAGGTTGTGTTTAGGTTGTAAATGTGGTGTCACTCTGCCAAAGCTTAATTACATATGAATTACTAATTCATGATAGTGGCATTAGCAAACTTTTTTGCTAATAATCTCTCTAATGATCACCAAGGCTGCATCTAAAAACATACAGTGAAAACACCAGTATTTGATGCTCGAGAAACATTTCTCATTATCAGTGTTGAAAACAGCTTTGATGCTTAAGTTTGTTTTTTACTTTTTCAAGATTTTTGATGACTGCGAAATTCACAACATTTATTTGAACTGAAATAAATATCAGTATAAATGTCTGCACTCACCTTTTATTAATTTAATTCTTTTTTCCTAAATACTATGTTTATATATAGAAAGTTTAAGGTCTATATACTCACTGATGTTGCTTTTAATATTTTTATATTATTTTTTGTGTTTTATTGTAGACGAATATTGAATGAAAAAACAAGGGGTTAAGAATGTGTGTAGAACGTTGTTGGTGTTCCAATTCTGCAGAATTCTAGTGATAGACCAAACAGTGACTAGTTTTCCTTCTGCTAACAACCTGCTGAAAACTCCCAGTGGGATTGTGCTATATATATATTTTTTCTTAGAGCAACAAAAGAGAAGGCTTTTCCAGAGTTCAGCTGAAAAGGTATTGACTGACACAATCTTACACGGTTCAGGGGAGGTTTATGATCGGAGACAGCTTCCGTCTGTGGTCAGCAGGTCCTCTCTGCAAACAGAAACAGCACTGGGCATTTTCAGAGATGAGAGGGGCAGAGATGCTTGTTCAATCCTTCAGTGTTTCTAAACAAGGACATCCAGCAGAGAACTCAGCCAGGGCCACAATTACCCCCTAAATGACCCATTCAGTGGTTTGGAGCTCTTACCAAAATAACCGTGAACCCTTACTGTGTACTCTGGTTCAGCTTGAAGAGCTAACAGGGTATTAGGCTGATTGTAGTGCTGGGAAGAGCAGAGAGGTCCTCAAAGACCACTCTTTCAGGGTGTCTCCAGGCGACTGATCCACACCTGTGATGATAGGAAAGAGAGCAGAGATCTGGAACCGAGAACCTTCATCAGAAATGGCCATAACTCATTTTGCTGAAGCATTTGATCAAACGATGGAAGTTAATAAAATGAATCATAATGAGACTTATTTCAAAGGTAAACTGTTAAATGATTTGCGAAATGTTTGGAAAATTAATAATTAAATAATAATAAAAAAGAAGTAAGAATATTGTAAAATTGTGTTGTTTGCTGATTTGATTTTAACATTTATTTTGACTCAATGGTGAAACTCTTTTTGTGGATTAATATTTTTGTGGAAACAGTGATGTTTTAAATATATATTTCTGTAAGGATGCATTAAATGAAAGTGGCAATAAAGACATTTATATTGATTTCTAGATTTCACAGTTTAATTAAGTAAAAAAAAAGTTATGTTTTCAACAATGATTCTGAAGAATCATAAAGTAATTGCTGAATACTGCATTAATAACTGCTGAAATTAAAAAACGCATTCAAAAAGAATGATTGTAATGATATTTTACAATATTATAGACTTTAATATTTTGATCAAATAAATATAGCCTTGATGAGTATTCATATCAAAGACACTTCTTTCTAAAACATTCAAACTTAATGTTGTGAGACTTTTGATCAATAATGTAGCTCATGGTAATATTATTGAATTTTTAATGTTTTGTACAATTTTGATAATGCGTTGAGTTGACATCTATTAGTGTGTGAAAGTGAGTGCATATATTCTTATGTGTGCACTGCACTGTAAGAAGCAGTCAGACTGCTCCTGTATTTACACGCATTGCCCTTTTTGAACTTCTGAATCCCTCCTTGACTCCACTTTTGCTGAAAGGAGCAGGAAGGATATCACCACTTAGCCTGTGTAAACAGCAGGTCTGCTGTTGAACTGTGCCCCTGCAACTGCTATTGACACACATTTCACTGACCACTGATGATTCCCGGGTCTGCTAGCACGTGTCTTATGTGCCCCGTGTGACAACGTGTGAAAATGTGTGTGTGGATGTCAGACAAACTTTAAGGAGGTGGCGAATCAGCTTTGCAGAAAAGACAGTCTAAATGCATCAGTATACTTACTGATTGATTGATAAAAATGTATGTAAAAATAACTTGACACATAATAATAAAATATTGTTAAAAATGACAAAAAATGAACTTGAACATTAAACATATATTAATAAAAATAATCAATTTAATCAACAATGTTTTCTATTGTAAATGTAGGCATGACCTTGTAAATCAGCGTGCCCATTAATCCGCTTTATTTTATTATTTTTTTCATCCATCCTTTCCTTTCACATCAAAAGCCTTTATAATTTCACCTCTGACAAATATGCATTATCTAAAGTAAAAGTGTTTAATTTAGTGGATGTATTCTTTGAATATTTGTACAAATCTATAGACCTAATGTAATTTATTGTGAAGCACCAATGTGGCTAATAGGTTGTGTGTTCGTCAATGAAGTTTTCATTTTCTAAATGCACTTCAGCCAGACAAGACCCACTGCCATTAGAAAAGCAGCGAATGAAGCTGGCATCTGATTATTACGTCTGTGGGAATACATCTCACTTAAACTTTAGAGTGAAAGTAATCTCATTCAGCCAGCTGCGTGTCTAACTATGCCTATAACACTCTGTGTTATATATTTTCTTGTAAAGAAAAAAAATGGAATGTTGAACAAGGACATGTTCAAGGAGATGCTTAACTGTATTGTGCAGTTACTTCATACGATTATGTTTGAAATTGTTTACATAATGTTAAGGTAAACAAAACACAAGTTTTCTAATAAAGTTCTAGTTCCTTATATTGGGTATCTATACAGTCCTAAATGCATTCAGACACCTTAATTGTTGAAATGATCAGTTTATTTGCTATAATTAAGAAAACTGTAATAAAATATGACACAAACTCAGAGTTAAACTGTGTCAGAACAAATTCATCTCACATAACATTGATAAAAAGGTATGTTATGAATGAGGTTGAATAGCTGTCAGCTGTTTAATTTAAGTACACTATTAGATTATACCAGTTTAGGTTGACTAATTACCAAGCAATGCTTAATTTTGTTCAGTTTGTTGTGTAAAAAAAGTTCACATTAGCAACAACAACAACAACAAAACACTGAAGCAAAACATGGCCAAGTCAAAGTGTCCGAATATATTTTGGTCCCAAATTTTTGTTTTACTGGTAGTCTGGGATTTTCTGGGTGTAATAGATCACAGTTTACTTTAATTGCTATCTCACTTACGTAAATGCACTATAGTGTCCTGCACCCACTAGTAAAAAAAACATATATATATATATATATATATATATATATATTTGGTTTGACTGTATATGTGTAATATTGTAATATCAAAACTTCAGTGTTTTGATATCTAAACGGAATGCATTATTACCACTTATCTGTCTAAATATAGGCCCTATAAATGTATATAAATCGTTGTACATCCCCAGAGCCCTACTGAACCACGAACGTATTATTATTATTAAAAAAAGTGATGTGCATGGGTTTTTCAACAATTAACTTGTCTTCAATAAGACAAGTGCTCGACATGCATAGCCTGGGAATCATTTGGCATTAAATGAGCACTAGGTGGCGCAGGGTTCAAGTGGGCCAGTCGTAATTTTGTTTGCTCAGCGGCGCCCCTAGCGACAGCTCCCGTCGCTCGCAGTGTTGTTACGCCCCTCATGACCGCCGAGCAGCCAATGGGCTCCGGGAGGCAGAGTTCTCCCTGTGGCCGCCATTAGAGAAAGGAATCCATGAATTCAAATGGAAACCAGCAGGAACACAGACCGAGTGTACGCTTTTAAATGAAAATGAGCCATTTCATGTAGTTTCTCGTCATCTTTCGACGCTTCTAACGCGGAATGTTTTTCGTTTTTAAACCGCTTTCGGTGGGGATGGAGGTATAAGAGAGTCGTTTTTAAGCTAAAACCGTTTTTAAGCCAAGGGGGAGGGGGGAGAGTTGCCTCTTTTTGCTCTCCTTTTTTCTATTTTAATAACACATTCCTCCTCTATTTTTACATGTAATCTATTCCCTCACAGCCTCGTCGACGGTTGAGGCCGTTCTTTTTTTATCTACTAATTCGGGCTGAACGCGGGAGGCGCGAGCGATCGAATGGGGCTGTTGAATTCCATTCCCCCACCGATTGTTTAAAAATAATTCCGTTCACATTCGACTCGAATTCGGAGAAACGTTCTTTTTCTTTTTCCATGGAAAGCCCGATGGTGGGATGTTCGAGCGCGCAGTGAAAGGATGAGTTCTTGTTTCGTACCGAACGGGGCCAGCTTGGAGGACTGCCATTCCAATCTATTCTATCTGGTAAGAGATTTAAAAACTAAAAGGAAAAAGCAGCCATTTTTAGCCGCCTAGCATGCTAACATCAACCCCAGTGGAGAGAGAGAGAGCGAGCAGGATCAGGGCCCAGTGTATGTGTGTGATTCAAACACACGCTGCTTGTTTATTTGCTTATTTGTAAGCTTTTCTAAAGAGATTACATGTTTGTAGTGTTTTGCACCAGATGGCTTAACGCAAAACGGCTGTGTGTTTTGATTGTATGTATTTGTAAATTGCACGAAACGAAGAGTGTTGGCAGAATGAAAGTTAAAGTTTCTTTTTACCAGCACTTTGTGCAAGTATAAATAACTCCGCTCATTTATAAAAACATGTCATTATAGGAGTTGTGTAAAACAGGCTTCATGTTTTAGGCTTCAGTTCAAACTCCATGTTCTTATGTTCGGAGGTGTTTACATAAATGTTTACACGCTTCTCTGCAGGCTTATTTTGGGTCATTCCCCCGAAAAAGTGCATTTCGTGTCTCTCTGTGTGTGTAGCAAATGAAAAACGTTTTTAAAAGCATATTTAAAAAATATAACCATTATTATTATTATTATTAATATTGTTGTAATTCTTTACATTTTATTATATTTTCCCTGGAATGGCCTGTGTTTGCAACTTCTTGATTTGTTAAATAGGCCTATGTATTATTGATTTAAATGTAATTGTATACCTGTTATATAATAACAATAATAACGACTTTTTAACAAAATACTATCAAAAAGTTTCTATCTTACTAAAATGACGTGAAGTTCCATAATTCAGATTGTTTTGTCATAATGACATCATTCTTTTATTTTGTTTGTCAGTAGCTATGATACCTTAATTTGTATACTAAGCAGCTAATTATTGGATGTTTATAGAAATATCTGCGTTAAATTCCTATTTACAATAATAAACATTTGCAGTGTGATGACCTTGAGTCAAACTCTAGAAAAAGCTAAATTAACTCAAAGCATAGCTGTATTACAATATATATTCAAATTTAGGTGGTTTTACAATCTATCTACACTTATGATAGATGATGCTTAAAATCTTACAGAAATGACACTTTTTATGGAATCACCCTTTTATCTGATAGCTTTAACAGGTTTGATGCATTTGCATTAATTGCATGAGCCACGCATCAGTTGTTTGGCTTAAAATAACCAGTGCTGGGTTTGGGGTTTACCTCATGTTTGCAATAAGAGACATGGGGTTTGAAATAGATGGGGCATTCCTGGAGCCTGCAGGGTTGTTTACAGCGCTTTTCTACTCCCTAACACACATACAAACACGCTTACACACATACTGGCGTCCCATTGACTTCTATTGTTCTTAGATTAAGCTAATTATAATTCCTATGGACCAGCTCTGCAATTTTAGATCTGAAAACAGACTTTATGTGTTCGGTGTATGCAGGTTTTTTTTTTAATATTAGACTTTTTAAGAAACGTGTCCTTCACTAGTACAACAAAACAAGTACACAGACACACTCTCGCGAACAGTGTCAAGGCCTTGTGGTGAATTATATAACTTCAGCTTATCCAGTTTAATGCCTGCTCTGTTTTATTACTGCCACAGCACAATCTCTGATATTGTCTGAAGATGGATGGCTCCACTGAGAGCTTGTTTGCACACTTTGTTTGAATGTATTGCTTGATGATTTGAATATGAATAGTTGCAGTTTTCCAGAAACTCATTTGCGCTCTCAGTCTCGGAAGAGGCTTTTTTTTTTGTTATTTAGTTACAGGTATGCCAAATTTTTTCCCTCCTTAAGTTTTTCTCACCCATGGCAATTACTTTTGTTTTATGGGAGATGTTCGGATATTAAATGCCTCACTATATGATCATGCGGAACAGTCCATCTGCATATTTCTATGTACATGTAAGCTCTTAAAGTGTTTGACCCTGTTTTGTTTTGCTTGGTGTAAATTTAGCACACCACTGTAAGGCTCAGCTCATGGGAAACTCTGTCTCACCTCAGCACACACATTTGCTGCCTCATAACACATGCTCATCTAAGTTTTAGTGCATAATATTAACCAGGCAGGTGGAGTAAATATGATCTTGAAATTGAGCGAGGAACTTTAATAAGCATCAGCCAACATTTTTTTTTTAACCAACAAGATTTTATTAAATGTTTGTTTATTCACTCTATTTACGTCTAGCATAGTGATTTAAAAAAGATTTCCCAGAGGTGAGCTGTAATGTTGTCGTCTGCACATTTTCATGCAATAAGTTGCAGATAAATTGTGGCTTCCTGAGATTGACATTTCATGTATTGTTACACCAGTCAGGTTAGTGAGGTCGTTATGCTTGTGAAAATCTGTTGAAGATGAAATCTTTCAGTTAAATGGATTGAGAACAGTCACAGTTTTTATCTTGAGTGAATGTGAAGCTATTTTCCTGTCATTGGACAGTCTCCAGGGGCTATTGGTCTTTGAGCGCTGATTGACTTTTTTGAGTGGCTGAAGCAATGTGAGACAGACTCTATTGATAAGCATCTCTCTGGAGTGATGGCGTCCGATAGTTTCGGGTCGTGAGATGGAGTGCGTCTCGAGCAGGTTGTTGGTGTCACTTCACCTGTAGCTCAGCTGTTTGCTTTGATTCTCACGAGAAGCATCTGCTGTCGTTCCTGGCAGCGCTCAGAAGGCTTCTTGTAAAACTTTTGTGAAAAAGGGAGCGAGAGAGGAAGGAGAGATGTTGTGACAAAGGAGGAAGTTATGTGGAAGGCCATGACCCAACCAGCCACTCAAGTTTAAGTGGAAAGTCAAAGGAGCCAGATTCTTCAAGCCGAACATGACTCCTGCCCTTAAAACACACACTTTCCGTTGATGTTTTTGCATATTGTGGTTGTTTCTAATTTTAGACCATATTGAATTCCATCAACAAAAAAAAGGGAAAAAGATCTCTTTTTGGAAAACAAGAATGTTGTGCTGGAAAAATGGAGTGCTTCATGAGACTGTTTACTTTTGTCTTGCATTTCTTCCAATTTCTTCTTTATTCTGAACCCCCCTTGTCAGCTGTCAACGGTCTAAACTTCGACCGCTAGATTTGTCCCATTTTTAGTTTCACTAACAAGTGTTTAACAGTTTTTTTTCTGCTGTTTTTTTTGTGCATCCTCTGCAGATGTTTTCTTTGCATATTTTGCAGGTGTTTGATCTGCACTCCTAAGTCAGATGGAATATATTTTCCAACAGCTGCAACAAGTTTCACTTTGCAACAAATGAACATTATCATGAACATGACTGTAAACAACTGTCTTTTTCCATCTCTGGTTTTAACTGGTGGTGCATATGAGAAAAAATGTTTTTAAGCTTGCTGTTAGTCAGGGTTTATAGATTATAACAATTAATGGCTGTTTTTGTCCTTTTTATAAATGTAGCTTTCCAGTTTATAAAAGCTGAGGTCTGCTTGACCTGTCTTGCCAAGTCAGTTAAGCATGCGCATAATGTCACATTGTTTTATTATTTTTAATGTTCAAAGTAGTTATTTTTATCATCTTCATTTTTTTTTTTTTTTTATTCCTATTCTTCATGCTTTTTTATTTATTTCAAGTCTTTGTATTGTATGCTTCACTCTTTGTTTTTCTGATCTCTCTTATCTGGATCGGTCTGAGTATGGCTGATCTTACAGCGGATCATTAAGGCAGGATTAACTCCTGGGCTGGGGTCCATTAAGTATTTCACAGCTCAAGTGCTGCTGTTCCAGGGTCTGTTCCATCACATCAGTGCCGTTTATCTTCGGTCTTAAAACCAGATAATAGATCAGCACTAAGACTTTTAGGTGCTGCCGAATATGTCTTTTCGCAGTTGGTGAGCAAACTGCCTTACTGACAGAAGCTAAAGCAATCTCTCTTTCTCACAGGCTGATTTGACAGGGATAAAATGGAAGAGGTACGTGTGGCAAGGTCCGACCTCGGCACCCATCCTGTTCCCGGTCACCGAGGAGGATCCCATCCTCTGCAGCTTCAGCCGTTGTTTGAAGGCAGATGTGCTGAGCGTGTGGAGGCGGAGCCAGAGGCAGGGACGCCGGGAGCTCTGGCTCTTCTGGTGGGGTGACGATCCCAACTTCTCTGATCTCATTCACCACGAACTAACAGGTAAGCTTTTGAGCGCAACTCTGAGTTTGTTCCAAAACCTAGTGAGCTGCCCACCTAGATAGCATCTTTAAGCATTGTCAGTGTGAAAAGTACTGGTGCTTTTGGTGCATAAAAAAAGATGTGGGGAGATGCTATCATGGCACCCCTAAGTACCTTTTCATTCTGTCTAGATAGGCAGCTCACTATGTTTCACTGGCTCTAACGAAAAGTCCTTTTGTTTTGCGTTTTTCAGTTTCTTTTTTCCTTTTCGCCCACTTTATCTCTCTTTCTCTATCGACTGTGGTCTCTCTGAATTTCTTCCTCCTCCTTCCTCTCTCACACCCACACACTCTTTGCATGTGCATTTTAGTTACTTGTCATCAAAATGTGCCGTAGGCCCATGCAAAGATCTTCGGTTATTGTTTCTACAGTCCCAGTTTAGCAGTCAGCGTCTGTTGCTTGCGGATAAACTTAAAAAGTGCGCCATTAAGTTTTAACATGCTACAATATTTTAAATGTTTACGAGAGCTGTTAGAGTGATAAAAATAGATCAAGAGCCTTCTGTTGTGTTTGAACCGACCGGTCTGAAGGTGTTTGATTCATCTCTGTAAAAGTGATCACCTGTAGATCTGTGCAGCAGAAATTGTGTGAAATGCCTTTATAATTGTGTTTTCTTTTAAGATCAGTTCTCACTCTGCTAACCCAGACCTGAGGGTTATTGTTGTTTTGGGTTAGTGTTGTATTGAATGAAACAGGGCAGCAGAGTCTGTGTGACAGTGTCACATCTCATACAATGTGTTTGAGTGCAAATCCCTCGGTTTGATGAAAGACAAAAGAAAGGAATAGGAAATATTGAAGAAGTTTTGCCTCATTTTTATTTCTTAAGCTCTTTGAAGGATGGAATAATGAAGAGCATCGAAGCATGAACGAGCAGAAAGCATCATGGATGTCTGCGGAAAAGCTTTCATTTTCCACCTTTCTTTCCCTGATTTTTTTTCTCCTTTATGGACCAAGGAGATAGACCTGTCCCATCTTTATTCATGCTGCCTTTTACAGTGAGAAACAGAAGGAAAGAAAAATGGGATGATCTAGAGAAATAGGAAGAGGCGGTTTATTTTTTTTTTCCTCTGTCCATTGACCCTTCCTCATTATCGTTCATTGTGCCAGAGGAGGGACAGAAATGGAGCCTTATGGGGAAAAGAATGACCAATTCACACATTCCATAATGTCCCTCTCCACGAGAGATATTGCTGTATTTTTCATTCGTTTGTGGGGATGTTTGCTATAATGGCTGCATCCCAGTTGTGCCCCATGACTCTCAGAGAAGAAGTCAGACATGTGACACCTCTTGTTTATTTCTTCACTTGTTGTCCTCCATAACTGTGTGAAACCTGTAGTATAAAGGAATTTTCAACATAGTGATTTCGAGGCCTGGATAAATGGTTTTTAGCCTGCTCTAAAATATTTATTTGCTAAGAGTTTGCTGAACCGCCAGAGGAGTCGGGGAAGGACTTTTAATTGGTCATAAGGTGTTAGAAAAACTGTCAGTAGAGTTTTGATTTTATGGCATTTTTTGTATACTATAATCTAGGGATGGGCGATATGGCCTAAAATCCATATTGCGATATACATTGCAGCCTCTTGCGATAACG
>JAUCMS010000002.1:9334667-9353088 GCA_032357445.1 Enteromius radiatus | reverse complement strand
TGATGATGTTCAGTGCTTTGCTACAATCTGTATTGTTAAAAGCGCTATATAAATAAAAGTGACTTGACTTGACTATTTTGTATGGTACTATTTTTAATAAAGGTTAAATATTTTATTAAATCATTTGGTCTTTATTTACAATTTTGGAAGTGATAGGGTCTTGGGTAATTTTCCATTTTTCTTTCAGAGCCTAGTGTGCTTTAATATTGTTTGTACATTTATCCAATAAATACAATTTACAAATACAAAAAAGTTAAAAATACCTTAGGTTTTTATATTTACAAAGGGGCGCATTTAACAAAAACTGTCGTCACAATTTCTGCCCTTACCAACAGAGTTCAATAGAACTTGCAATAATAGTTAGCAAATGATGCTTTTAGGAATCGCACCCCTGGCCAGTTTGTGGGAACAATGTGGGGGATTTTTCTGTTGTAGTCTTATACTGTTACGGGTGTTGTCCTGAAGTCGATTCCGTTGTTTCCTGTGATAGCTTGAACTTTGGGTTCTTCTTCTTCTTCTTCAAAAAAGGGTCAGTATCTTACACTAACAAAATAAACACAGCCAGTGTCTGTTCAATAATGCTTCTGTCACAGCTCATATTCCATATGTTTAAAACTAAGATTTAATGTGCACTCTTAATGTAAATTCAGTTTGAATATGCGTTAATAAAAATGTAAATGTACCTTAAGAGGCTGCGCTGTTTATGCATTTATTTATCATGAATTACTCTTTAATATTGTTTTGCTCTACAAGCTTAATGTGTTTTATATTTCAAGGGTGTTTAAGTGCCGTTTGCACCTTGCAGTCTTTTCAGTGCTTGTTTCTTTGTAAGTCAGCTATCTTCCTCTCTTTGTGTCTCGTGCTCTGTGGGCAGTGGTTAGACCATAAGAGACAAGGTCATAGGGAACACAGTAGAAATAGTGAACACGATGGTTTGGATTAAAGGAGGAGTTGGCATTGACACTCTCAACATCAGATTTTACGGTTTGTATGAAAATGTGAGGCGCTTGATTTGCCGTTATCAAAAGTGAAAGTGACAGTGATGCCTTCATCAGTTTTCCATCATCTTGATGCCATCCAGATGTCTTACAACCTGAGAAAACGCTTATTAACTAAAGCTGAGATTTCATATTAAAGCATTTAGTTTTAAATCAAGGTTGTCAATTAATAGCAGTAGTGTAATTTCTATGCCAATCCTGCAACAAAGTGGCAAAAAACTTGTTTTTAGATGGATTTTCCAAATACCTTCATATTTAACTGTTTTATGAAATTATTATCTTCAAGTGGTATTTTTTTTTTTTTCTTTCTTCACATTCTTCAATACTTTCGTTACATGAATGAGACTTTCATGGCCTCTGAGGTTAACATTTCTCACCATGAATGATCCTGTCAAGAGTGTGTGTACAGGTGAAAAGTAGCTGGCCCTGTACTTAGAATGTAAAAAGATGCATGAGACAGCCAAAACACCTCATTTTCTCTCTCATTCTCTGCCTCTCTTTCTGCTTTGACAAAAGACAAGGTGTTTCATTGTTGCCAAGCTGTTAGTCAAATCAATGACATCCCTTAAAAGTGAATTGTGCTACTTGCTGCCTTTTCAGAAGACATCAACGAATTATAGATCTGCCTTCTGGCCTGATTCCAGGTCTTCAGCTGTGTTCAGTCTGCGCTTTATGATTTGGACCACAGTGTATCTCTATATAGAAATGATCTGAATGTACTGTACTCTTAGTGATGGTTGATCAGAGTAGTCGTAAGTTACAATAGCTTTTATTTAAACATTTATGGCAAAAAGGAAAAACGCAAACATGACTTGTTGGCAGCAATTGGTAGTCACTAAAATCGGCGTTTTAAATAAAGATGCATGGCCAGAAATATGTGTGATTGGTTAAGAAGAGGTATTTGAAAATTCAGCTTTTTACATGCAAATAATCAAGGGACTTTTTGTTGTCACCTAAACTAAATTTGTCTGTTTTAGGACACTGCAGCAACAAATATGTTGTCAGACGTCTGCGGTGTCGGGGAATCCTATCTGAGCTGTTTGTTACTGTTTTATCAAGTGGATTTGCTGTGTTTCCATCTGCAGACCAGCGGGCGGGCGTGGGTGGGTGGGTGTTGTAATGCGTGCAGCCCCTGGGTGCTCATGGGAGCTGTGCTGCACAGAGACATGTTTGAAAGGAGCTTAAGAGCTGCCAGGTTTAAGCAGTGACTCCTAATGAGATTACTGAAGCATGGAGGCCACAGCCGAACGTGATCCAGAAACAAACCAGCGCTCGGATTTACGGCCCCGTTGGACATTGTACCTGCAAGACTAGTCGGTGCAGGGCAAGATGGCATTTAATCTGATGCACTAGAATCAGTTGAGGCAGATCAAAAATACAAGTAGAATTCTTCTTGTTTTAAAATTAGTGACTTTTTCGTTTCTTTTTAACTGCAGAAACGGAGGCTGCTTTTAAATTCAAATAATAGCCCAAGCTTTTAATCGTTTTGAATTCAGCAAGACCTCTGGATTGTTTAAATTTGAGTGATTAGATGTTGCATTGTCTGTCACATTTGGGTTATGTTGACTTACAGGGATAGTTCATTCAAAATTTAAGTCAGTCATTAATTGCTCACTCTCATGTCATTCCAAACCAGTAAGAACTTACTTTACTTTCAGACCTGTAAAAACTTTAATAAAATCAGAGAGCTTTTTTTTTTTTGTGGACAAAGTATTTTTGTAGCTTTTATCATTATTACAATTTTGTACCACTGATGGACTATTTTAACAATGTCCTTACTACCTGGGCCTTGAACGTGGTATTGAGGGACAAAAATACCTAAATTCTCTCAAATTTGATAAAAAATACCTTAATATGTGCTACAAAGATTAACAAAGGTCTTATGGGTTTGGAATGACATGAGGGTGAGTAATAATAGCAGACTTCTTAGTTGTGTGTGTGAACTGTCCCTTTAAGAAACAGCCCCGACTGGCTGGTGCTTTATGTAACACAGATTTTCATCCTATATCTGTGTCAGAGTAAAACAAAGATGACTTAAAAGCTTTAGAATCGAGAATCTTGTTTTTCTTCTGTCCAGTTGAGCATTTTAGCTATTTGTCTGTATTCTGATGAGGTACAATTAATACATTTGTGTGTGTGTGTGTGTAAATCTGTTTTTCTTTTGTGTGTGTAAAAAAACTTTTTTTTTTTTGTCTGTGTGTTGTCACTCTTCTATAAATTCAGCTGTTTATAGACTGCAGCAGGTTGGTGACCGGGTCTCTGTGTGTTTGTTCACTCCACAGGCGAGGATGACGGCGTGTGGGAGAGCGGTCCGTCCTACGAATGTCGAACTCTTCTCTTCAAGGCCATTCACAACCTGCTGGAGCGCTGTCTCATGAACCGTAGTTTCGTGCGCATCGGACAATGGTTTGTCAAACCATATGAAAAGGACGAGAAGCCCATTAACAAGAGGTAAGACTACAATTTCATTCAGATGCTCGTTCATTTACTCACAATATCTTGGGTTTTTAAATGGATTTTATGTTATTTGTAAGGATAATGGTTAATTTGATCACAGCTTTAATGGAGCTACAGTGCAGGTGCAGAGTAGGACCTAGACCAGGTGGCCTTAAATCAACCACACTTCCTTCACAATCTGACACCAAAACGTGAATATCATATCATTGCATATTTACATATAATCTCAGTGGGGATTTGAATACAGACCTGGTTACTTATCCAGAGATTGGCTACTTGCGCTCTGGTGCAATAATATATATTTTTAAAGCCGTTCTGAGGCTGCAGTACGCTCTTGTGTGTTGGTGTACATTAGCTTCTTGCAGGCGTGCAAGTGCTCTGTCTCCAGCGCTGGATTTCTCCCTGTCAGCATCTGTGCTCTTTGATAAGAAACTGAGACGACATGTGTAGAGGTGGAAAAAAAAGAGCAGCTTGGCTTTTCTCTTCCCTCTGCCACAGTTCTCTCCTCACAGCGTCATTTATTTGCACTCTTATCTTGCTCAAGGTCATTTATACACTCTATTAGCACAGCCAGACAGCTTTCAAGTAGGTTCAGAATTTTTTTTTCTCTATTTGTCGCGCTACAAATCACAGTAAAGGTTGAATGTCTTCAAATGCAAAGAAAGATATGTATTTGAGGCCTTGTTTAATGCTGAAATTAATATTTAATTCTAGAGTCTTTGATTTTGAAGGATCAGAGGCTGTTTGTTAAACATGGTTAAAACACACATTCCTTTGAGGTCTGTTAACAAGGCTTTAACTGTGAATCTGTGTGTTTTATGGCTCTGTCTGTCTGCAAATCACTGCGAAGTGACACAAAAAAGGAACAACAGTGTTTCCTCTTTCAGCTTACCCTCTTTCACTCACACACAGGCACTTTCCTTCTCTTACTCCCTCCTTATTTCTATTACTAGTTTCCTTTAGTGTTGTGTGTGTTGATTCAGTTTGTATAATTTTTCAGCAAGAGTAATGTTTCAACTCTTTGTCCATCTATTCTAATTATCTATACTAATAAGACACATAGACTCCTTCTATAGATGTTATTGTTCAGTTGTTTGGGGTCAGTAATTTTTTATGCTTACCAAGGCGAGGTAGGATAAATGAATAGATGGCAGAGATAACTACACACATACTCTACGTCTGTTGTCTCTCTAACTGAGGACATAAATACATAAACAGTGTATGCGTAATGTAATGATCGAACAACATTTCTTTCTTGTTTTAATTTTAATGGTAAATTTGCCTAAATCAGAGGTTCCCAAACACGTTCTTTATTTGGTAACTAGATACACATACACAATGCAGAATTTCTGAGAAAAAAAGTCATCTGCACATGATCAGGATGGTACTAACCCTAAAAAGAGCCTAACTTCAGTGTCACATGATCCTTCAGAAATAACTCTTAATACGCTGATTTGGAGTTTAAAAAACATTTCCTATTACTCTCAATGTTGCAGAAAAATGCTTGTGAAATTGGCAATGTTCTATATCTATCTGTCTAATATAAAATGTTAATTTATTTAGGGTTTGATGAATAGAGATTATTATATATTAGTAAAAATAGTAATATTATACATGTCTTAACTGTCACTTTTGGTAAACGCAGTACACTTGGCTGAATATAATTTCTGTCCAAAAAAAAAAAAAGCACACTGATCACAAACTCTTGATTGATGCTTACATTTAGGCATGACCCTTAATGTCGGAGCACCGCATGATCTCTTGTGTTTAGAGTTTCTGCTCTGTGGTCAGCTACAACTGTGTCTCGTATTAGAAAAATCTGAATCCTCATTTTCTCATTAAGTGTCAGTCTGTATGGTAAAACATCTTAATGTGTGTAAGTGGTCGTTTTGTATGAGTTTTCACTCCCTACATCCCTATGACAAGATAATATGAACTGAAGGGATCTGATTCTCAATTGGTGCTCACTGAGCCTTTTAAATAACAGACTCGGAAGCAGAGGAGCGGAGAACACACAGAGTATTAATGGGCTGTATGGTGATTAGCATTTCTGCCTGCTACACTGATTCCCAAAGCCTGCTTGTGTTTCTCTTAGTGCCAAATCCCTCAGTGATGGCTTGTGTGTCTAAAGCATGTGCGTGTTGTTTTTTTTTTTTTCCTCCTCACTGAGGTGGTGTTTAATTTTGTCCCCAAAGAGCTGCCATAGCAGAACACACATGTGTCCCTTAGTGGATATCACCAGTCACAAATACAGCAATGGGTTCCTGCGTGCCATAGAAACTCAAAACACCTCTGATTCCTCACAGGACTCCATTCATAAACTGGCAAGGCAAACTTAACTACACTGTAAACTTACACTTTTTGAAACTACATATAATGTTGTGACTCCTAGATTAATTTGTAACTTTTACTTTTTTAAAAGTTTTTCAAATGATTAAAAGTGATGGTAAAGACATTTATAATTTTACAAAAAAGCTAAATCAAATAGATGCTGTTATTTGAAATGTTTAAATTGTTGAAATGGACAACAGCTGTTAATTATTATTTTACAGTGTTACTGGTTTTGTTTTTGATTTAAATAAATGCAAGCTTAATGGGCACACAAGATGTCGTAATAATTGTGTGAAATCTTACCAGCCTCAAACTTTCAAACAGTGGTTTCAATGTTTTATGATTGCTGTTTTAATGTTGTCTTTAACCTCTGTGGACAGTTTAGATTAGGTAGGTGTGTTTAAGGAGTGGAACCCTACTCGCAGCGCAGACATACATACTTGTGTTCTCTTTTGAGGGATTACCTTAGTAAACCTGTTAGACTTCAGGTCCCCACCTTTGCTTGTCCTGACGCCCGCCCTCTAGATCCTTCCGGACGGAAAACACAGACAGCCTAAGCAGCGCCGCTGGCTTCCTCTCCCTCTCTCTCTTTCTTTCCCTGCAGGTTTTTGAAGAATTCCAGCTTGTGAATAGACCCAAACCCTTCCTGTTCTGTTCTGCGCTGTGTTGTCTTGCGTATGAGCACACAGTGTCTTGCGGTTTCGCTATAATTAGAGGATCTGTGGGGAAGGGAGCTCGGAAGCCAGGCTCCGAGGAGTGCCAGAGAGCTTGTTTTGTTGTATTAGATTTTATTTATTTATTTTGAAATGGTTAGCACATTCCAGCCATATGTAGATCTGTGTAGTTTTGTGTGTGTATTTGTTGTAACTATGCTCAGTCACTAGGCGGTTCTCTGATTGGCTGGCTGTACTGTCACACGGCACTGCTCTGTAACCAAACCCTGATGTGTTTTAGCGGCTTACATCATCCTTCATACAGGTCAGAGCTGTGATCGTGCGCGCTCTCTCTCTCTTTCGCTCTCTCATGGTGGGTGTGAGCAGCAGATCTGTTACCATGGCTAATCCACAGATCCAGTGTGTTCTTTTTATGGGCAATGTTCACGGGGGAGCTGGGTGATGCGTTAGCCAGTGCAGAACATGATGCATCCCCTGCACGTCACTGCACATTACTCAACAATTATTGTGGTGTAATGTCGCAGTCATACTGTAAAGGGTATTTAAGATGCATCTGTGAACATTTTTTTTTTTCCCTGTTTGTTTAGTAGGGAGGCGGAGGAGACAGACTGCAGCTCTAAATATATAGATATCAGGATACCTGCCTGCGTGAAACCGCACACATTTCTGCACATCTGTACACACCCACAGAAATCTCACGTAATAAAAACATGCGCTTGCGTAGGCACAAACTCATTTGCATGCGGAAATGTGCACACAGTCTGTTTCGGCATGCACACCTATGACAAACTATAAGCTAGGATGCTTATATAGGGGTTTGCGCACAACTGTCACAAACGCTTTCACAGACTAGCGGATACAACATCTTTTCAGGGACGGGATTCTGCAGAGAACGAAGTGGCATGTGATCTGCTGTGTTTATCTATTATGAATGAACTTGCTGTAGCTATACTGCTAAAAGGATGAATTTGTCCACACCAGCTGTTTTTGTCTCGGTCACTACTGGACCCATCTTCACTCTCGTATGATGTATAATTTGCAAAGGAAAAGGAAAAAAAACTTGAAATAAATGCATGTTCATTAGTGATGGATGAGGGTTCTGCATGCACTTGGCTGAAATTGAAACCAAAAAAACTTTTATTAAAACTTTTATTAATATTTAATAATCAGTGCTCAATTTTTTTGTACATTTTAACATTTAAATTGAACGGTTTATCAACGTTTTAACCTCAGAATTTAGTTTCTATTCCAATTTGTTGTGTAAATGTAAACATTTAAAGTGCCCCTATTATGCCATTTTTATTGCTCCTAATATTTTACATGCATGCAAGGTGAAAAAATTATTTTTCTCAAAATATGCATTTAATATCACCCAAGCGATTCTCAAACAATTCGTTTGAGACCGTTCAAAGATTCAGTCTCTCTAAATCCCTCCTTTCTGTGAACCTACTCTGCTCTTATTGGTCAGATGTCTTAATCTGTTGTGATCGGTTTGTCACCTACAGGGTGTCAGAGACTATAGGCCCATTGGCATAGTTTAGTATTTTTAACGCTAGATTGAAATACAAGCATCTATAATTTACTATAATTATATTATCATACTTGCAGGTTGAGATTCGGTGGAGCCAAATAAACTGGGTACTGAACCATTTTTTTTTTTAAGAGCAATTGTTTGCCGCGCCGAACTCCCTGAGATTAGAGAAGCAGGTCAAGTTGTTTTGTTTTCTTGACCGATTTATACATGAAGCAATGAAGACAACTGCTAATTAAAAATATCAGATAACAAAGTGTTATCATTTTTTTTCTTGTTTTCTAGACTGTGTTTGTGAACTACGTACCACCAGAGAAAGGAAAGTCATTTGACAAAGTCAAATGTAATAATTATAACTATGCATATATGAATCATTCACAATAACATGCATTTAGAGAATAGGGTGAACTTTCAGTTCATGCTGTCATTCTAGTCAGTTTAGTGCTTTTGTTTGACAAATTTTGCTGTTTAAATACATTAAATGCTATAAAACTGGGCCATTTCTATGCCATTGCAATTCAGACGGGAGACAAACAGTAAATCCAGTGTGCGTGCAGAATTGATTCATGCTGAAACTTCAAAGACGTTTCCAGATTATATCATAATCGTTTGATAGCCATTTTTTCTGCCTCACAATCCTGGACAGGTTCAAATAATTTATAGTAAATCTGGGCTGGTGTAAATCTAGCTCATTGCCTCTGCTTTCTGAGCTCAGTTCAACAAGACTGATGTGAGATTCCTGACATTCCAGAACTCCTACTCTCTCACTTCCCATTCCTGTTCTCCACTCTCTCTCTCTCACACACACACACACACACACACACAGACACACTGATTATAGATATTGGTCAATGCTAAAGTGTCAACTCCCTTTGTCCAATTTGACCAGTTTCTCTCGCCTTTTCATTCTCATCAGTTTCGCCGCCTCCTAAGATGCTCACTACACTCTGGCCTTGGCTAAAGCTATCTTTGCTCAAAGGGAGTATGTGAGCAGGGCATCCGTTGTGGACAGATTTACAATCCATGGAGATGTTCCAGAGTCTCCGGTCTGGCACCTCCCCTTATTTTCAAAAAGCATCTTGATTAAAATAGTCCTTTTTTTCTGTATAGTTTAATTTTGAGGTTGAAAATGAATGGGCGGTGCATTGAGGAATCGGGGTGGAATGGCCTGCTTTAGAGGGGTGTGTTGGTTCATGGAGCTTTTATAGAGTAAATCTACATCAGCTTGGATGCAAAAAGAAAAATCAAAAATTTTTGTGGCTCAGAAATGACAGCTTTAAAAGCCAAATGCAGTATCTAGGGAGTGTCGGTATTGATTGTTTTCTGTTTATTAGTTTTAAAAACCAATTTTGCATTAAAGTGTTCTTCAAAAGCCATCCTTGTGTGGCTGTAGTGAAAATCTTTGTAAAGATTGAGAGTCTCCGAGGCATAGAGCCAATCAGGTCCTCTTTTAGTTGGAACGTTGGCTTTGTATTTAGTGAAAGCCTGTTACATAAGATCAATAAACATTTAATTAGCATAAGTGACTGTTGACTAACAAACGTTTTGTTTGAGAAAAGTCTCGCCGGGTTTGTTCAGCTGTTATGACGAGGCAAGCAGCTAAAGCGTGCAGAATACAAGCTCTAGTCATCGAGTCTAGAGGCTTTTTAAGTTCTCTTATTGACTCTAAGCGCTTAGTTTAAAGGCCACGCTTTATGAATGAGTGAGAGGATGTCCTCTTCTGTGTGTATAAAGGCTTTGTTTGGAGAATCTTTGATGGATGCAGTAGACCGTGTGTGTTTGTGTGTGTTAACTGCCGTTGCTCTGTGGTCGCCTGCTTTAATCTGAAGGTATTTCAGAGAGTCTCAGTTCTCTATTTGTGGTAAACACGCTGCTGTTAGTAATGCACTTCAGTACCGTGGCTGTCATCTTCCAGGGCTTTGGTTTGGAGAGAGGGTGTGTAACAGCATGTTCTACAGTTGATCACCTGATCTGGCTATTGCTATTGGTCAGGTGATGGAAGACAGACAGTTTGTCATGTGGTTTAGACGCAAGTGCAGGATTAAAAGTGTAGTTCGCTCAAAACTAAAAATTACATGAAGAATAAATGACAATTTCTGATTTGTTTGTCCTTACTGTTACCACATAATTTCTTGTTTAACATTAACAAACTAGTTATTACTTATTTAGTGTTATTTATATACTATTACAGTATTTAAGCAGTATTTAAGTATTTTGCTTTGGTTTTTACATTTTTTGTTATCACTTTAAGTGAAGTTTTATCTTTTTCAATCGATAAAAACACTAAGACATGAAATGGGATTCATCCAGTAGCTTTTTGAGCGCTCAACATGACAAGACAGTTAAATGTAAAGTACTTTAGATGCTTTTCAGACAACTCGTCCAAGGGGCCGCAGACACCACCTGTTTGTGTGCCCGGGTGTGCTTTGTGTGTAAAGTCGTTGAAGTGTGTTTGTGGGTTTAGTAGTAGGAGTTTGCTACGCCCTGACCAGAGCCACTGCTTTCAGGAAGTCAGTAACAGCCTAATACTACAGCTGTAGAATGTTACCTCTCTTTTGCTGTTTCTTTCTCATGCTGTTTTTCTCACCACAAGCTGTTTTTAATTTTGTTAATGCTCTTTTACTTTAGTCCGGGTCTTTTCCCCTCTAAACCTCAGAAATAGGTTCATGTTACCTATTTGTGACCCCTTGACTTTTTTTTTTTTACTTCCCGTTCTTGTTTTTGTAGCTGAAAATGCAATGGATTAGCTAGTGTCCTATAAGCTCTATTTTTAGCCTGTGTTTACTAGTGCGAGGACTATAAAACTTATTTGCAGTTGCGTTTGTTAGAAACACAGTTGCGTTTAAAAGTTGGGGATTTGTATGGTTTTTGGAAAAAGTATCTCATGCTCAATAATGTACTTGATCAAAAATACAGTAAAAGTAACTTTTTGAAATATTATTGCAATTTAAAATAACTTGTTTTTTGTATTGGATTTTGTTTTCATTTCTTCAATGCAAATATTTTAATCATTACTTCAGTCACAATCATTGTAATATGCTCATTTGCTGCTCGGAAAACTATTCTTTATCAGTGCTGAAATCAGTTGTGCTTCATATTTTGTGGATTCAAGGTATTTTTGGTTTTGAAATTTTCATAAATTTTCTATTTTCACAAATGTATTCTGCTGTATAGGAGTGGTCATTTCTTTAAGAAGAAAAGTACTCAGCCTAAAATCAATGATAAATTGCACAAGGATAAGGTGTCTTAAGTTGCAAAGTTGCAGTGAGTGTTGTTTCCTTCCTCTCCTTGGGTTTTAATTTAATTTTTTTTATTTTGGTGAGTGTTAATTTTGGATCCTGGTTTAGTGTAAACTCACTGGACAGTGGTTACAGGTCATGTTTTTGTTTTGGGGTTGCTCAGTGATGCACACTGATTGCTCTGTCTGCCTCTGAATAGAGAACTTCAGGAGCATGCTGTTATTGAGCTCAGTGTGTGTAGACCATGTGATCAAATGTGATGGTGCAGCAGTATTTAGCTCACCCAGAGAGCCTCCTTTTGTGTGTGTTGTTGTTGTTGAGAAAGTTTAAGACCAGTGTGCGACTGAAATAACAAAGCAGTGGCATCAGATCGCAGTTGCGATACTATCTCTACAGGGGGCAGCCTGCTGTAAGACATTAGGCTATACCTAGCAATGTCCGAGAGCTGTAGAAATGCAAGGGGTCAGTGTGGCGTGTTTACTCCGTTTAGACGTGACGTAGCTGCAAATCAGTGTCTGTCTCTGTGGGTTAGTGGCTGAAACTCTTCTATGGTTCTCTCACTCTCTAAATGCAGATGTTTGGCTAGTGTCCATATTGATGGCATGCTGCCTGTACTTTGTTTTTGGAGAGACTTTCTTAGGGTTTATGAACATCATTATAAAGTACTTGGAGCAAATAACACTGTACTGCACAACGGCCAGTGATGCATATTCAGAGTAAGTGTTGTAGTTGTTAAGGTGTGAGTGAGTGGTTGCTAGGGTCAGAAAGTCAGAAAAGCAAGTCCTTGTCCCTAGATATAGTTTGCTTTCATTCTTTAGTGCAAGTTGTTGTAATTTTAACACATTCAGGGATAGAGCTGCACAATTGATCATTAAAAGATCGACATCTCGATTCGACCCCCCCCCCCCACACACACACACACACACACAATCTTAATCCAGCATTTATATGATTCAGCCAATTATATTTTCAAGGACAGGAGACATAACTCATCTGATCTCTAGATAAAACGCAATCACTCACAGCACGTCACATGCGGTTTTGCGCGGGCAGTGGACAGATGTGCTTTTTACGCCGGTTTCACACCGCACATGTCAGCCCGGGTATACTACACTTTGCGCGTTCTGTTCAGTCTCGCGGACGGAAGCGTGCGTACGCAGAGCAGGAGCAGCGCGCGCCGACTGTGCTTTTATACAGGCAGTGTTTGTGGCGCGCAGCTGAATCACAGCTTGTACTACAGTAGGCTAGATTGAATAAGCTATATTACCTTAATCTTTTGTGTATCATTCTGGAAAATTAATAAATCCCTTTGGGGGTTCAAAGAGCCTCTGGGCTCTCGAAAAATAGAAAGGACTCACATTTCTAATGCACTAGCTGGGTTATATATAATTTTGTCTCAGATCAATTCACATCGATAATTACTAAACAAACAATACAATAGACACATCTATATAATATAAATTATATTTATATATAATTGTTTACTTTCTTAATGTTTAATGGTGATGTTTTTTCTTTTACATTATTACATAATATTTCATTACATTTCTTTAAATTTAAAGCAAAGAGTATTATCTATTATTTTACTGCTGTTTGATAACCTAATGTTCAGGGGTAAATCTTTAAAATAAATAAAGTTCTCCAGAATCATGATCTTTATTCTAAGCAAAAAAATTGTGATTGTTATTTTATCCAGATTCATGCAGCTCTATTCAGGGATAAAATCTGATTGCTTGGGAAATTAATGGCATGCCTCTTCTCAACAAACCACATTTTTTTAAAGGTGTGATTCATGTCCACAAACTTTGTGTGAGATGAACATTTAATACTTTTTATTAGGTTTAGGGAGCTTGTTCAGATTTTTAACCTTAAGTATGGGCAATAGTAAATGCGGGAATTGTCATAATAAGCATAATTAGTTTGTGAAGGGACTTGCCTTTTTATTTTACAAATGTTTCCTTTTAAAGCTTAACGCGATGACATTTCATGGAAATAAAAGAGGGTTTTTCTGGTTTAGTAATTTTGCCAGTGGACTAGTTTTGCTTTAAGATGCTTTAATGCCTACGATGATTCCAGATCAGCAGAGCAACTCTAATGCGCCGTGGAACGAAGGATTTTAAGCACATATTAGGAAGCTGGCGTAGTTTGGACTGATTTTCACAGAGCTCAGGCTTTACAGAGCTCAGAGTGTGACTAATGTAGAAGAAGTGTTATTGTCCTGTTACATATATTAAAGGTCCTCCTGCATATTCATGAGGAGAAGGGTCAAACACAGTGCAATCCTTGAGGTCAAAGAGCAGACGCTTGCATCTCAATGGCATGTGATGTTTCTCACGCGTTTGAGATATTGACAGTACTGTTTTTAGAGATACCAATGAATCAGATTCTGTCTTAGGAGTTTAATGATCACATCAGATGGTGATTAAATGATTCACAAGTTCAATGACGCTGTTTATATGACTCATAAAGTACATTAGAGATTCAGTCAGATGATCCATAGTTGTTAGAGTCTTTGATTAATCCGTTTTGTTTTTTTTATGTCCATGTGCTACTGTGTAACTTAAACACCTGTCTGTCTATCTCTCCTTCTCAGAGAACACCTGTCTTGCTCTTTCACGTTCTTCCTGCATGGAGACAGTAATGTGTGCACCAGTGTGGAGATCAACCAGCACCAGCCCGTGTACCACCTGAGTGAGGAGCACCTGACACTGGCCCAGCAGGCCTCCAGCCCATTCCAAGGTGATAGAACATTCTTTCCTTGAAATGCTTTTTAATATTTTTTCCCCTACTATTGTTTCTCCTCTGCCTCTTCCCCTTTCCAGCATTTCCTTTCTGATCAGAAAGATGAGGTTTATAATTAGTAAAGTTCAGTGGCATCCTGTCTGCCACTCTGTAGCTTGAAAAAATTAATAAATAAAATACAGAAATAGTGTTAGAAACCTTTTCCTGTTTTAGGAGCTTGGGGAAGAGGAAAGGGTTCTTCATTACCGGTAACATGAGCAGTGCTCAACGTACCACTGGTGATTTTTAGAGATATCTGGAAAATGTTTAAATAGGGCACAGAGATATGTAAAAATATTTAATCACATTTGTCCTTTTTTACCCTGATAATGTTTAGAATCATTTGTTAAATGGCCGTTGATATTGACACATACAATAATAATAACCAAACTGTAGCCGAAGAGACACCAAAGTATATGATTTGAGCTACTAAAGTATTAAATTCTGTCATTAGTTACACACCCTCATGGTGTTCTGAAACTGTAAGTTCATTTGTTCAGCTTAGGAGTGCAAATTAAGACACTTGTGATGAAATCTGAGAGCTTTCTCAATAAAATAGTCCATGTAAAATCAGTAATTCAACCTTAATTTGATGAAGTTGCTAAATAGTTTTTATATGCAAAGACAGCAAAAATAGCAGCTAGTCGTTAGTGATAATCATGTGTCCCTGGGTGGGACATTTTGGCTTTCAAATAAAAACAGACCATTCATATTTTTTTTTCAATCACATTTCAAAATCTTTAGTCAAAAATAACTTCCAGTCCCCTCTCAACACCATCTCTTCTCTGATGATATGTGTTGACTTATGTGAGGGCTGGGCACTAAAGCTTCCTCCAGCAATCTGTCATTCAAATGAGATCGCATCAATTAGCAAACAACTGTGATCCAGTCAATTCCCCATGGACAAAATCAAGTCCCACCCTCCTTTTTTCCTGTTCTTTACTCATTTGGAAAGCCATTTCACTTAGATTTATGTCACCTATAGGGAGGAAAAGTCAATCGCAATTTCCGTTTCCTTACCTGGTATTTTAAAGCCCTCAGTTCCTCTTACGCACCCAAGAACTGTCAGTGGGAAGTTATATATTTATCCAGTATTTATTAGTTTTAGCTGAATGCTGTATTGACCAATCGACGTCATCCACAGCCGTGCACTAGATCACATCTGCCGTTGTTTTGCATAATTGAGATTGTTTGCAGTTCCTGCGAATTAACATTTTAAAACCATAATTCATCCTTTTGATGGGGAAATAACCTTTGCAGTGAATCCAGGAATGTGTGATGTGTCAATTGGAACCAGCTGACCTTTTTCTCGCTCGCCCGCTCCCTCTCGATCTCCTTTGGTCTGCTGCTCAACGTTTCTGACAGTCTCGGATTAGTGAGTGTGCGAGTGTTGCGACTATGACCTCATAAAGAGCAGTGAGAGGGGTGTAATGAACTCATAGCTCACTTAACCGTGCAGAGGAGCGAGCGAGAGAGAGGCTGGTAGTGCACAGATTGCTTGACAGAATAAATGTGAGGTGAACAGTGTGATATTGGAATACATTTGTTTGCCTGTTTGTCTGGAAATTGCTTTATATCTCTGATGCCCCCAATCAAATGCCGACCAGAGCAACAGGACCCCTCTCTAATGATGGCCGACGTTTGGATACCTCTTTAGTGCAGTCAATGCTTCGAGTTTCCCTGCCATGCAAATTTTGATCTTCTGTTTGACCACCTATCTGAAGAGCTCAACGTGGGGCTTTTTTGTGACGAGGTAGCCATCCAGAGGCCAAACGCATTCCGCCCCCTCACCTCGACTCGATTAGGGATCTGTCAGATATTAAAAGAGCCGTTTTTGCCACAGTTTTTTTTTTTTTCTTTTTTAATAATGCATATTGGATGCTTCTGTCCTGAAGCCAGGATAACGATCTCTGTTTAGATTTAAGCCGCCATAACCCATTTAAGATGAATCGTGTCTCCTTTCCATTTGTATAGCATCCCCCTGCCCCCATTCCCTCTTCCCATACCTCTTCCGGATGGACAGAGGTGTCCTCTGTCATTGTGGCTTTTATGGATTTGTGTGATGAAGGCCATGGAATGAGCCGGCTAATGGAAGGACACGGGATGGATTCATCCGCTTCCCCCTCCTTTTTCTCCCTGGAAGCTCCTTCCTTCCTCCTAACCCCCTAATATGTGGATCAATATATCAAGGCAGTTAAAGAAACACACAAGTACAGAATGAGATTTCCTTGGGAAAATTTGTGACCACCTACCTCCAGTGTTTAGTTGTTTTTTTAGGCATGAAGGCAGCATGTAACAGAGCTACTCTTGAGCTGCTGAAGTGTTTTGGTAAGATACCAACAGAGCGAAAACTGATGCCGTTGCTTCCACGTTTGTGCTTCACCTTGTCTTGCGCGCTTCCCTTGTCTTTTTTCACCCCGTTTCTGTCTCTCTCTCCCTCTGAGTGACCTGTTTATTTAAGTTGGTTTATGGGCTCAGAATGAGCTCTGCTTGGCAGTAACTGGAGGCTGTGTTGATATGAAAGGCTTTTGGAAAGTGTCTGAGAGAAAGGAGGAAGGAAAGAGACCCGGCTGCAGTGGAGGAGTCATTTAAGACCACAGTTAATGAGGAACAGAAGTGGAGGGAGCGGTTGAGAGAGAGCCAGGCGGGAGTGTTTGTACAGTGTTCCCCGCTTCATAGACTCATTTGCTTTGGCACTGTTCTGATTACACGCTCCTTAGTCTTCATGTGTTTCTGCTGCATATGCTGGGCTTTCTACGTTGTAAGAACCAGTTTGGGGCAACTTTCCAAGGACATCTCTAGATACATGCCACTTGATTGTTTTGTAGGATCTTTGCTACTATTATGTTAACACAAGTACTCGTATGCGTAAACAAAAACTAATTAGGAGACTAGGATAGGTGATTTATTCAAGAGCAATATGGTTATTCAACGATCCATGTTACATAGTCTTGGCAACTCATTTTGTGAACCAGCTAGTGCTGTCACAATCATGAGTTTATTAAATATACAACTAATTTGCAGCTAACAATTTAATAGCTTTTTTGCTTGTGTTGTTCACAGTGTAAAGATGAGGCACAAACCTTTACCTTTGATTTTTTTTTTGGTAACACTTTATTTCGATTGGTCCACTTTAGACAATCTACTAACATTAAGTAACTTTGCAACTACATGTCAACTAGCAGTTATTAGAGTATTAGTAGACTGTCTGCTTAATATTTTCTAACACCTTGTTTTGATGGATCCACAACACTGCATACTATCAGAAACTTTGCAGGTATACGTCAACTTATTCTACTAACCCTAAACCTACCCTAACAGTCTACTCTGAGAGTTAGTAGATATGTAGTTGAGAATTGAGAAATTAGTTGACATTTAGTTTACATAGTTACAAAGTTACTTACAGTTAGTAGAATGTCTAAATTGACTTTTGAAATAAAGTGTAACGTTTTTTTTTTTCTTTTGTACAAAAATACTTGGTGTCAAACTATTAATTGTGAATAATCACATCCAAAATAAATGTTTGTTTACATAAAGTGTGTATGTGTATATTGTATATTTCTTATTTGTATAGAATACACACACATGCATGTATACATTTTAGAAATATTATGTTTGTATATTAAATATAAATACATTTATGATTAAATGAATATAAATATATGTATGTCAATACATGTAAATAATCTTAAAATATATAATGTTGGTTTTTGTGATTTATGGGGACTCTCCATAGGTGTAATGGTGTTTATACTGTACAAACTGTATGTGGTACACATTGTCCTACACCTAAACCTACCCCTTACAGGAAACCAGGAAATCCAGGAAAGGATGTGTATTTTTATATTTAAAAAAAAACGCCATTTAATTTTTTTAAAATATTTTTTTATTAAACCTTTTGAATTACTGGGTCACTGAAAATGTCATACCTATGTCATACACGTCATTATACAAATTTGTGTCCTCATAAACCACATAAACATGTACACACAAATATACACAGTACACACACACACACATTATGTAAACAATCTTTTATTTTGGATGCGATTTAATCATGATTAATAATCTGTCATCACTAGACAAATTGCATATATTAGAATGATCTGTATTGACCTAATGACCTGATATTTTAGATATTAAATTATTAATTGTATAATATATACATATTTTATATTACTTAAAATTAAATTTTTTATTATTCATAATGTATAATTTCAACTCAATGTATTTTTATTGTTTTTCAGTTTTTGTGTGTATGCGATAGGGATGCAACGGTTTTCAGTAATGTATTGAACCGTTCGGTTCACCTTGTTCTGTTCGGTACACCCACGTGAACCGCAATATTTCGGTATCCTATTTCAGGCTTTAAACTTTCGTTTTAATTAAAATGGGCATTTTCTGTGTATT
>JAUCMS010000002.1:9317273-9334567 GCA_032357445.1 Enteromius radiatus | reverse complement strand
GGGAACATTTTGGTTTCAGCGTCGAGTATGATGCACACGACAGTATTGTATAACTAGCCGAATTGCACTGTAACCCTGTAATGTTTATTACAGAGGTGAGAGAGTCTGTTTTGTTCATCTGGGCGTCACAGAGATCACGCTCTGTATGCATGCATTGCTTTAGTCATTCAGATTGATTACAATCAGTACAGTATAAAACAGTATAATCACGAATACCACGGTGAAGCTAAATGACTAGTGCAGCAAAATCATGTTAATGTGTGGTTACATTCGTTTAACTATTATGATTTTTATTTGTAGTGAACACGTTTAATTTTGATAATTAAAACATATGTAACCGAGTGCAGGAATGAACGAGAGTTACCTGATACTTATATTACTATAGCCAGGCTTAACAGTGTTCTTTAATAAAAAATAAATAAATAAAAGTGTTTTGACTTAATCTGTATGCTGTTAGAGCTCACATACAGTACTGTACAGTAATATTGATATATCGAAACCGAACCGTTACCGTGGCCAGAAAACCGTGATACAAACCGAACCGTGGGCTCACTGTACCGTTGCATCCCTAGTATGCGATAGCTTGTTTAATTTTCACTGTGAAATAATAATAATTCCCTTATTTGAATTGAAATCTGTGATTGAGATTAAAAGCGCACAATGATTATGATTAACTCAAATAATCTTGATTAGATCAGATAATCGTGACAGGCCTGTGTCCCAGATTTTAGACCTTTATGCCAATGCTGCCCAGTATCTCATGTGTTCTGTACTGTATGTGGTGTGTATTGACTGAATCGCTTCTCTTTATTTTCTCTGTAGTGATTCTGAGTCCATTTGGACTGAACGGGACATTGACCGGTCAGTCCTTCAAGCTGTCCGACCCTCCAACACAGAAGCTCATTGAAGAATGGAACCAGTTCTATCCCATCAGCCCGACCTCCAAGGAGAGCACAGAGGACAAAATGGAGGACATCGACTGGGAGGACGACTCGCTGGCAGCAGTGGAAGTGCTAGTTGGTGGGTTGAATTATAATTAATTTTACTTAAAAGGCTGGTAAATAAACCACTTGTATTGGGGGAGCAATATTCTTGCTGAAAATACTGAAGAAATTAAATATAGTGTGCAATATGACTTTCATCTTTTTTTCTTTACCCCCCAATGTCTGCATTCAATAAGGTGTTAATATTTGTCTGTTTCTCCAGGTGGTGTGCGTATGGTGTATCCCGCATGCCTGGTGTTAGTACCGCAGTCAGACATCCCCACTGTTACACCTACGGGGTCTTCGCACTGTACCGCTGTCTATTCAAATGGCAATCAAGTGCCTGCTTCAAACCGTGACCCAGCCATCTCTTCAGTGACCCTGACTCCTCCCACCTCACCTGAGGAGGCGCAGACAGGTAAACATACCTAAAACTCGACTCAAACCCATGCCTATCCCATTTCTTGAGCAGCATCCGTTACACACTCAAACCTTTTGACTTTTCTTTCTTTCTCTAGTTCACTCTCTCTCGGCACAGAAGTGGATGCGTTTGCCGGTGGCGATGGATGGATTTAGTGTTGACAGCACCAGTCATCACGGTGGCAAGATTCCACGCAGGATGGCAGGTCAGGTGGTTGAGAGCGTTTGGCAGGAGTGCAACATCAACCGAGCTCAGAACAAGTGAGTGTGCTCAAAGTAAATCTAAGATCAGATAATCCCATTTCACAGACATGATAAATCTAACACCGCAACAATGCACTATTAAAACTGGTACAAAGCCTATGCAAAATGCAGAATGTTTTATTAGGGATTATTGAGGGGAAAAAACAATGAAGTGATCGAGATTAGGGAACTTTTTTTTAAAGAGGTTTCATGAGAATTTGCATGAATGTTTGCTTGATTAGTTCAGCCTATCTTGGGAAAAGCTTTTAAACACTGTCTAAATAAGATTTCATTCATTTCAGGTTATGTTGTCACATTTTAGATTTAAACAAGATAATACTATGTTATTTTGCCATTTCATATTTGTCTTACGGTTTAAACTAAGCTGATAATCCTATTATTCACTGTACTACATAAACGGCATATCTGCTTTTACTCAGACGTCAATGTATGTTCATTAGAATTGTTGTGATAACAGTAAAAATATTTACAAACTTGTGTAACCGCAACTTAGCACACAGAATTTGACTTTCAAAAATAAACTCACATTTGTGAGATCTTTACTAGACTAAAACGTACAAACCAGCCTCAACAAACTACCATAGATTTTGAGATTTAGAAGCCATTCAGAGAGTTTGATTCCGATCTTGTTTCATTGTGTTTTTGCAGAAGGAAATTCTCTGCCACAGCCTCCAATGGGACCAGCGAGGAGGAGACGCTGATGAAAGTGGGCACCTGGGACTTTGTCGACTCCACACAGAGATCAAGCTGCAACTGTTCGAGGTACAGACAAGAACATTTACTCAGTCCTGTATTCTCATAGGCTGTCGTTGTTTAAGCATGCTGCTGCTGCTGCCACTAATCGCTTTTCAGTTCTTGTACTGTCATCTGTCACTCTGTAAAATGACATGGAGTATTAAATAAGCTCTTTGTGAAAGTGAGTGGTAAATTCTGAGTGGCGCTGACAAGTCCTGATCTGATTCTTTTATTTGCTTCTCTGATAGAGAGTAGAAATTAATTTGCATTGATATTCGGAGTCTGCATGTGCTTAAATGTATATCTGTAATGTATCGGGTTGTACCTAGTTTTAGTTTTGTAGCTCAGCTGGTCCATGTTATTGCATGGTTTTGTGACTCCTCAGATTTTTATTTGAATGTTTTTTTAAACACTTCTGTATGAATTAATCTGGAAACTTTTGCCAATAACAATTAAAATACAATTAAGAATTAGATTTTGACACAAAGCATCATTACAGGGCTCTGATTATGTAGGTGTTTCATAATTAAAGAGGGCAATATCACCTTTTAATTAATGTTTATATGAAGTATTATTGTTCCTTGCTTCATGGAGTCTACTTCAGCTTATAGTTGAAAAAAAGAAAACAATTGGAAACAATAGAACAAATTAAAACAAAAAAAAAAAGGCGTATATTTTGTATTATGAAAAAAAAAACATTAAGTCTTCTCTTATTAGAGTCTGCAGATATTGCAATTGAGTTTAATGATGTAATTAATCTGTTCAGACTGTTGCTGATTTATATGCTACTTGTAAACCATGTGTGGCAGAAAAGGATGCCTACAGGTAGATAATAGTTTAAGTACTAAAAAGAATGAAACCTAACACTGAAGCATACATAATGGTTTTATAAACCACAAGCAAGTACTGAGAAGAATGAGCCCTAACACTGATGCATTGCAAGTAACGTTAAAACACGTAATGTCACGTAGTGCTGTGTGGTTATGCTGTTAGTCCTCCTCTCGTTTTTTCATTCAGTAGATGTTCAGTTTAGACCAAGAGAAGGCCAGGCGCCATGGGACTTGTCATTTGCCAAATATGTTTTTTGGAAGAAACCCAGCATGAGAGGTGTGATGAAACTCGGAGTCCCCCAGTGAAGTGAAAATGACCATGCGTCGACTAGGATCCTTTCTGCTTGTTTAGCATTCTGCTTGTGTGTTGTTGTGTGTGTACATGTGAAATAGTTTTGACTGTGTGAATAAGAAGGGGTATAATTTTACCCTTGACTCACCTGTGTTCTGGATATAACTTTTTTTAGCTCTTAAGTGTGCAGTTTAAGTTTAAATATGTCAGTTTGTGTAGGTATACGTATGTTTATATATAAATCTACAGCTCTGTATATGTACTATACATCTTACCAGCTCCAAACTGTCACATAGGTATACGTATTCACACCATCTCAGTTCCAACCTCAAAGTGGCCTGTGGTTTCTTTGTTTATAAAGGCTAAATTAAGTTCCTTGACCCTACCCCCACCCTCCAACTCTTCACGCTACATGCTTTAGCCTTTCTTTTAAATACTAACCTGCATACGTGTAAAATATTTGAAGCAAACTGGATTTTTTTTAGCTTTGTGACATGAGTGGTTGTTGTGAAAAGCGTGCATTTTAAAGAGAGGGATGAAAGACGTGTATTTAAAGTTTTTGTTTTGAGATCAAGAACAACATTATAAACGAGAGACACTGTACAAGGAAACCCAGAGGGAAGCGCTGGCAGCTGCTGGGCTTTACATATCTCTGAGAAAGTGTGGACACACGTTATCAGGTCAGACAGACTCTGATAGGAGTGGAGTGCCTGTTGTTAAAAGGGTGGTTTCTTAAACCTGTCCTTAGACTCGACAAGCAGAGAATCTTTATTCAAAGAGTGTTTTTTCATGGATCCAATAATAGTTAGGAATTCTAAATAATGGGCTAATTAAGAAACTGTTACATTTCTCTTGTTATGAGTCTAAGAGGCCTATTAAACCTGAAAAGACTTGTTATGAACGCTTGCTTATTAATGATGTCATCAGTTCATAATTCATGTATCTGTTGTATTAAAATATTACTTTATCTTATCAGGCACAAAACCCTGAAGCAGAGAGCAAGCAGCACGCCAGGTCAGCCGCCCACTGCTGGTCAGACACAGCAGCCGCCCATCAAGCACAAAGCTGGGGAGAAGCCCGAAAAGGGCGACAAGCAGCAGAAACGCCCACAGACACCCTTCCACCATCGGAACTCAGTCTGTGAAGATGTCTCAATGGAAACCGATGCTTCTGCTGGTCAGCGCTTGGCTCTTAGAGGTCAAGAAGGCGGACGGTTTTCTGGGCTTCGCCCATCTGATGTTAGCACTGGCTCGAAACCTCCACAACTGCACAGCGGGGGTGGAGCTACTGTGAGCAACAGCGGCCCAACAGAAATGGTCGGGTCTCCTCAGCCACCGCCGCTGAGCCCTCACCCTTGCGAACGTGGCGAGGAAGCCTCAGATGCCATTAAGAACCCCTCCACACCACACAGCCAACATTTTTACCCTCCTTCTGCAGAGCCATGCCTCCTGCCTCAAAAGGGCCCAGATGATGCACGTTTGGAGCCCCTCACCCAACCTTTTCCTCCTGCGTACCCCGAGCCCCTGGAGCCTACCCCGTATATCAGTGCAGCAGTAAATCTAGATGACGATGGGAGTCACGTACCTTGGAGGTTTTTTAACCTGCCCCGTAGGAAAGATGCAGAGTTTCCCACGCCGTCACTACCAGGTGACAAACTCAGAGAAGAGGCATCACTCGGAGCTGAAGGGATTATGTCTATTACTGAGTAAGTATCACATATGTTTTCATGCAACACACGCAATTTCAGATTAGTTTAAATTAGCTTTTTGATTGGTAGAGACCTTTTGCAGTCTTCGTGATTCTTTTTTTAGCTGCAGTGTTTTCAAAAAAATCCTATTTTCCTCCATATATATATATTCCCTTTTGTTTACATTCTCTTTTAAAACCTCCCTGAAGTCTTAAAAAATGTAGTGAACTGAAAGTACATATCTTTAGGATTTAGAACTCTCCATAACCTGTAAACAGCCAGGAGGATTGCATTGTGCATTTGTGTTGTGTTATAATGGCTTAAGTAACTGTGATTCTAAAGTGAGAGCGGGACCACCCTGTGGACCCTCTTAATCCCCTCTGCTCATGGCTTTTTATTTCCAGCAGCCAGAGTTTGTTAGCGAGAGCCCCCAATACCGAACCACACACGTCCTTGTCTGTTTGTAAGCTGTGTTTAGAAATAGCTGTGGTATAGCCTTGCGCTCTGCTCGCTCAAACACACACATAACCGCCACACACTTGTTCTGTGTGGAATGTTCTTTCTCTGAGTGCACACACCATGTTAATCTCTCACGATGTGCCCTTTTGACATCATACTACACTAATGTGCAGGCCTAGCACTGTTGTGAACTAGGAGATTATGGGTCCATCTCACATGTGCATACAAACACTCAGGGGTTTACATGAGGATTTAGACTAGAAATGAACATGATATACTTTTAAACACCAGCTTGTGGACCATAAGGATTTATACAAGGAAGAGCCACTGAAAGAGATGTTGGGAGACTACTTTTCTTCATTCTCTGTAAAATTAAGGGGCTTTTGTTTATTATGCACAATAACATTTGTTAAGAGTTTTGTTTTTGAAACAAGTAGATTATGCTCATATCCATTTATTTGATGAAAACTACAAACTGTAACATTGTAAAATATTATGATTTAAAATGGCTTATATATTTATTCCTGTGTTGGCAATGATTAATTTTCACCAGCCATTAAGCAAGGCTTCAGTGTCACATGATCCTTAAAGAGTTAGTTCACCCCAAAATGAAAATTCTGTTATTAATTCCTCACACTCATGTGTGACACAAATTAAAATATTTTTGAAATTAAGAAATAATTATAAAATGCAAACCTGGTGCTCAAGCAAAAGGTTTTGTGCAAACCTTTTTTTCAGATTCTTTAAATGTAATTTTCCAAACAACAGTGTATAGCAAGTTATAGCATTATAAATATATTAAATGTCATTTTTAATATTGTTGTTATTAGTCTTGCTGCTGATGCTTTTTATAAGTTATTATAATAGGAAGATTTACATGATCATACTTTTTTTTTCTCTCTCTCTCTTTAAGATTACTGAAAGGAGAATAAGTGTAGAATGATGATTGGTTCTGCGTATTGGTTGTCGGGCACATAATCGTGCACATTGGTATCTGTTAAAAATCATTGGTATCTGTTAAAAATCAATACCTGTCGATCAATAGTTTTGAATGTGACTTCAAAACTCGCAAATATAAGAATGAACCTTCACAACCCACTGTAGTTATATGGTCAATTAATTGTGTTCATATCCACACATGCTCAGAACTTGACACTCTTGCAACATGCACCAACACTTTAGACTTCCAAGAAAAGCACCAAGAGAACTTGTCTCCCATATGGTTACCTTGATTTAAAAGCACAGTCATTTGACACCGGTGCCAGTGCTGTTTGATTACAGTCTCCAACTAAGGCATGACGTTTACTTGTGTGAAGAATATGTGCTAAAGTGTACATCTTATCTGCTTTCTCCAGAAAACCGTTACCCATACTGCTTCCAGGACACATGAAGTTGAAGTTGTTTTTTAAATGTAGTTAGCGCCATACATGATGGCAAAACTTTTCATGCATGTACTGTTAGAGGAGTGCATATTCATCGCTTTTGCCACTTTGTATTCCATGAGAAATTTCTTTTTTTGTATGGTCACATCTATTAGCATGAAATGGCATTTGTTGAATCTATTGAAGGGGGAACATTTGTTGCTCTTTCTGATATTTGGCTCTGTTTGAGAATATTTGGACAAGTTGTGTGAATAATGTTCTTGTAGTATGAACTTTTCCTCTAAACCGTTGCGGATGAGAGCTATTGAAAGAAACAACTTTATGCCCCTCATAAATTCACGAAGCAGCAGTGTTATGACAAAACAAAGTGTACACATCGCTCAGCCATGCAGTTGTCTTCCTGGAAGAATGCTTGTTGATAGTATTAAGTTAAAAAAATATGTGCCCCCTAATCCCTCACTAGAAACAAAAAATGTCTGGTTTGAAAATGTTGCATTAACGTGGTTGCTCCACAAATATTGATGTTTTAAATAATGCAGTTTCTTTCAGCAATTGTAGATGTACGTGAACATTCCAACATTCCAGTACTTGCATTCATATTGTTTTTCACTGTAAAGTTGTTGTTTGCCTGCAGTTGGCCAAGATCAGGGAAAGAGAGGTTTAGAAAGCTGTCTCTGTTGGCCGCAGCGCAATGTAATGGTATGCAGTGCAATTTGGCTGGTGTCCTCTTGTGACTATTCTGCTGTTAAGGCCCAGTGTAATTTCTGTGCTCTCTGGGGTCTCAAAATGGGTTTAATCTCTGGCCAGCGCCACTGTGTGTTGTCACCCCCCATCAGAGCTACGGTGGTCTGATCTGTGTGAAAAGGACAGTGGCTGGTACATACCATATAACCAACACAGGGCTTTTACATAACATGCATAAGATTTGAGAGACATTAATTGATTCAAACTCTAAGCTTGTAGATAGCATTATGATTTATTATCATCTAACATAGGTTTCATGTTATGCTATGAATGTGTTAATTTCACACAAAAAAAAAAATGTAATCCCAGATATTGCCCACTTGATTGGTCTGGGAGGTATAATTGTCTCCGGGCAGTATGAGCATACCAAACAGTGTTATAATATTTCAGTCATGGTTTGACCTATTTTTCTTTTGTCCTGTCCAGGTTAATGGTTGCCTCCAAAAGGCCGCTCAAGGTCTCAGATGAACGGATCCAGACGTACCTGCAGCGACAGAACCAGCACCTGGCTGCAGCCATCACAGACGGTGACCACGAGCCTGAGGTCGACCCCTACGCTTTTGTTGATGGAGATGTTAAGTTCACTTTCTCGGATAAGAAAGACAAAGCTGGGGGAGATAGAGAACCAGGAAAGAAACACAAGGTGAGCAGAAAATGATTTTTTTTTTTTTCTCCTTAGAGATGTCCCATAATGCACTTTTTATTTGGCTAATGTTTAAATGTTTGGGGTTGATGAGCTTTTATAAAGTACTTTATACTCTCAGAGGCTCCATCTAAATACAGTAAAATAGTAATCTTGTCAAATTGTCAATATGTGTGTTTTTTTTTTTGGTCATTTATTTCTGTGATGGCAAGGATGAATTTTTAGCAGCCATTACTTCAGTCTTCAGTGTTACATGATTCTTTAGAAATCATTTTATGCAGATTTGATGCACATTAAAATGTTCACTGTTGAAAACTAGTTCCAAAAAACTATATAATATTTTTGTGAAAACCATAAAGCCATTTAAAAAAAAAACTTTAAAGGTAATTCTTATGCAGCATTATAATTGTCTTTACTAGCACTTTTGACTATTTAATGCATCCTTATTGAATAAAGGTATTAAATAAAACAAAAAGATTAAAAGCTTATTGACCCCAAACTTTTAAATGGCAAATGCATTTGGTACTCTCCACTTTTCACAACCTAGTTTCATTTTCCCTTAGAAATATGCAACATTGCGGAAGTAAAAAGGGTTGTGAATTCAGTTTCACATAGACCTTTGTTCCATGCGAAAAGGAATTTTAGACACCACAGATTCTCCATTGGCAGTGTAGCGTGTAATAAGCTGGCATCATGTCTGCTGTCTTCAGCTCATGGGAGATTCCTATCTGAGATCTGAATCTGACACCCTCAAACGTGGAGGAGAGAGCATGAATAGAGGGGCGAACACAGTCTCTCCCATTCCTGTTGGATTTTCACACGTACTTAAAGTGTCTTTTTGGCAGCTGCGAAGGATTAACAAAACTCAGCTTTGTCCTACTGTACTTTGTTACTTCGTTGTTTTGTAAAAGCTTTTTTGGTACCTACTCTCAGAATTACACGTCATATGTGTGTCTTGGTAACCTTACAGCTACTTTTTGCTGTCACAGAAGAGGCTCAAGTAATGTAGGCCAGATGGTGCAGCACAGACTCATTTATAACACACGTGTGTCTGTTACGTGTAAACACACAGCAGCGTTCATTTGTTGTAAAATACATAGTCTACATAGAAAATTGCTTTCTCAACTCCTGTACTCCACCCCAGGGTTCTGCTATCGATTACGGGGCGGAGTGATTTGCATGTACAGGCGTTTATTACAGAGTTGGTCATTAGGATGTGAAGTGTGTGTACGGAGGAACAGATTACACTCTTTATGCAGAGAGACGGCCTGCAGCGTAATGAAATTATGCACAGCGTAATGAATCTCTGCATAGCGTGCGGCTTGCATTGTAATGGTGGCTCTGAGATGTGGAGGTTGCATGAGGGACAGGTTAAGGGTCTGGGGTGTGTTTTGTAAGGCGCTGAGGGAAAGCTGCAGTCCCATTAGCCTGTGCTGTTATCTTATATTATTTATTATTCTGTGCGTGGAAGATATAATTTGGTGGTAAAATATAAATATGCTTCCACACTCATTCACTCTGTTTCTCTTTTTTGCGCTTTCCCTCACTTTTCTTTTGCTGTCACCTTGTCTCATTGGTTGGCTGCATCTAGGTGATTGTTAACCAAAATGTGTTCATGAACTGATGTACTCTGGACTCTTTTCATCTTGTTTTGTGAAAACGTTAATCAGTATGTTCCTAATATTGAGGACTACACTGAAAAGAAATAGCATGCACATTAACTGTAATTAACATATCACCTAAATACATACATTTTTACCAGATAAGAGTTCAATTAAGAAATAACAGTTTTACAGTATGTGTTTTGGCTTCATCTCAACTCATTTGCGACTGACATGTCAAAGTATATTTTGGACCCTGCATATCTAATCTAGCACAACCTTTGTGTATCTGTGCATTATATAATGTCTTAACACTTGCTATCTTATTTTTTCTCTCACAGGGAGAAGATGGTAGTGCTGCACTATCAGACGGTAAGGACTGTCCTGTTACACTCCACTGACTCTCTCATGAACCCCTCTCAAACCCCGAGTCCATTTATTTTATTTGATGTAGTTTCCCTGTTGACAGCCTGGGTCAGTTTAGTGTATTGTTGCTCATAAAGGTTAAATGTGTTCCCTGAGTGAGGGAAAGGGCTTGTCCTGATATGGTCTCAAGCCCAGGCTGTGGTTACGTTAGATAAAGCTGGAGAACAGGCCTGTGTGTTAAGCTTTTTCTCTCTTTCTTTCTCTCTCAGATGCTCAGCGGGCTGCAGCCCATAACCGGGCTGCTTCCACCAGCCTCATACATGATTCAGACCTGGCAGTCTCCTTCAAAGACCTGGACAACCTCTTCAACTCAGATGAGGACGAACAAACAGTTAGTATCAAGCTGTCTTTCTATTATCAGTTTCTATTTTGTCTCCCCTTTGCGTCACTGTAAAAAAAAAAAAATAATAATAATAAAAAATTAGCTGGTTTGGCAAATTTTCACAAAGATGCGAGGGCTCGGAGCTGATTGCCGTATGTAATTAGATGTTAAAAAATATCATCAATATGTAATCACTGTTAAAATTACCATTCGCTTGGCTATTTGAAAATAAGGGTATGTTGCAATGTAAATGTTTTTTTTTCCTGTAGAGAAATTGCTGTAATTTTAATGAAATCCTAGCTCTGGTTTTTGGCTAATTTGTGTATGTCTCAATAGCCTGGGGGACGGAGAGCTGTAAATGGAGCAGATGAGAAGTTTGGCAGCAAGGAGTCGAAACCAGCCACAATGGTTACTGACCCCTGTATAAGTGAGCACAGTCTCTGTCTCTATAAATACACAGGGTTTACTTCATCATTCATACTCTGTATACTGCGCTCTGCTGGCCGTTGTGACAATTTTCACATTGCAAGCAGAGAAGTAACATGCACATTTCTGGGAACAGGGGGTTAGTTTTCTTTAGCATGCAGAAATTAAGGGTTGTGAAACAATATATGGTTTTAAATAAATTAATCGAAACACTTTTAAAAAGTTCTTTGTAGCTTTGACATTTTGACTGTAAGTCATTTTGCTTTTCATGAGAATAAGTAGGAAATGAAACCATTTGGAACATAATATATTTATGCATTTACTGTGTATAATACCCTGCATCCTTCCACTTACATGTCATCTTTCCCTGTGCTCATCCATCCCTCAGGCGCAGCTGATCTACACCAGATGTTCCCTACTCCTCCATCTTTAGAGCAGCACAACATGGGTTATTCACCCATGAACAAAGAGTATGGCTGTATGGAGCCTGGCTCTGGTCTTAACACTCTAGATGGCCCTACTGCTCTGGGTGGTCAGTTTAAAATCGAGGTGGAGGAGAGTTTCTGCAGCCCCAAACCTTCTGAAATCAAGGTGAGATAAGTAATAAGACAGCTACACCATGTCCTATACATGTGCTACGCTGTAGGTATCCATTGTCTACTGACAGCAATATGCTGAGCAACATGATCAAAAAGCCAATGGAAATGCATTTAATATTTGATACTATACATTTTTCTGCTAGATCTATGATCTTTAAACATGTTAGAAATGAGCTTGCATGCATTTACTCTAGTGCTTTCTTTAAAAAAAAATCAATTGAATTGCTATTTAACTGGAATGACACAACAGCAAATTGAATATGGTTTTCTCTTCCTCCTCAGGACTTCTCATTCGTGTACAAACCTGAGTTGTGTCAGCCGTTTGTGGGCTGCTCCATGTTTGCCCCTCTGAAGTCTTTGCCCAGTCAGTGCCTGCCCCCTATCAAGCTGCCTGATGAGTGTGTTTACAGGCCCAGCTGGACAGTGGGAAAACTGGAGCTACTCAACTCTGTACCTGCTATGACCATTTTCAGCAAGGATGGGTGAGTTTCACATCTGGGTTGAAATGTACTGAAATTACTGTATAAACATCACCTATATGTTTACACAGACTTTTGTATGCTCTATGGGTCTCTCACAAAGAAATGTCTGGGCAGTATTTCAAAACAATTTTCTGCAAGATTCACCCAAGAACTATAGGTATAAACTCATGCTCTGTGGAGTCAGTCACACCCCCACACTCTTAGTAATGGCGAATAGAGAATAAAAGCGAAGAACAGGTGTTAACACACTGGTAATTAGCCTGTCAAATCCATCTGCTGCCACTGTCCTTTTATTTCTTATATTTAGAAGCTGCTTATCTCACAGCTTCTTCACTGTCTGCACTCAAGCTACTTTGTTTTTCATGGACTGGTTTATTTGAATAGCTCGTGTTTGCGCAGATGACCACATCTGATTGTTATTCATGTCATATTCTTGTCGTCTGGTTTGCTTTTTCATGTGATGATATGCACCTGTATCAGGGTCAACAGCTATGCTCTTTCATTCTGTTAGTCTGAAGTTAGACTTTAGCTTATATGCTGTCTAACTGGCACTGTATCTAAACAGATGAAGAAAAAAAAGTTATTTTCATAGAACGTTGTGTTCTTGGACATTATATTTGCTGTCAGTAGAAATTTAGTGAAATGAAGAGAGGAGGGGGGTGTTGCGAATGGTCGATGACAGGGCGATAAGGCTGGTCATAAAGTCCACGTTTGTTTAAGTCAGTCCAAAAGCCCTTTATGAGCTGCTTAGGCTTCTTTTATAACCCACAGCAGCTGGGGAGAGAACCATTTCTTCAAATGGGGGACCTTCAAACGCCTGCCTGTTTTTAAAGGCCACCGGCAGCCACACTCGGCATTCTCACACTCGCACACACGTACGGTCCATGTGGCACAAGCTGTGCTTTCATTTCTTGCACAGCTGCCTGTTGGACCGTCAGTCTAAAAATAGTTTCTCACTCCCCCCCCACCCCCCAGAGGTCTTCTTAGCTTAGAATACAAGCACAGTACTGCAGCTCATGGTGTTAATATGCAATAATCATCTATGGTGATGAGAGTAGACGAGATATTTTTAATGTTGACTTCAGTGATGTCCCAATTAACCTCTTGTCTTTTTTTTTTTTTTTGCTTTGTAGTGAAAACAATGCCATGGAACAAGAGTATATCCAGACGTACACCCCTCAGACCCACACGCCATTCTTGTCTAACAGCGCTCCACCCAGCAATAGCGGCACAAGCATCCTCCCATCCCCAGCCACACCTCGCTTCTCAGCTCCCACCCCTCGTACCCCACGGACACCCCGGACCCCTAGAGGCCCAGCCAGTGTGCAAGGATCCCTCAAATATGAGAACTCGGACCTGTACTCACCGGCCTCGACGCCCTCCACCTGCAGGCCACTTAACTCTGTAGAGCCTGCGACCGTTCCCTCCATCCCAGAAGCCCACAGCCTATATGTCAACCTCATCCTGTCGGAGTCTGTCATGAACCTGTTCAAGGACTGCAACTTCGACAGCTGCTGCATCTGCGTATGCAACATGAACATCAAAGGTGCCGACGTGGGCATCTACATCAGCGACCCCAACATGGAGGCCCAGTATCCCTGCACTTGCGGCTTCAGCGCTGTCGTCAACCGGCGCTACGGTAATGGCTCTGGCCTCTTCCTGGAAGATGAGCTGGATATCATCGGACGGGGTTCGGACGTGAGTCAGGAGGCGGAGAAGCGATTTGAGACGATACGGAGCATGTCGCTGGAGAAGACAGGGGGTGGAGGCAAGGATAGAGTCCCGGACGAGCTTATCTCTGTCCTGCAGGATCAGTGCACTAATCCCTTCTCCCCTATGCTGCCGCTGGATCCAGAGGGACTGTCTTCCCAAGGGCCAGGGGGCGCCACTGTACCACCATGTGTGCGTGTGGAGGAAAGGGACTTCCACAACGACTGTTACTTGGCTCTAGAACACGGGCGGCAGTTCATGGATAACATGTCAGGTGGGAAGGTGGACGAGACCCTTGTGAAGAGCACGTGTTTGCACCACTGGGCCAAACGCAGCGGTGAGAGATTAGAGCATGTTTGCCATTTTTCACTTCACTTGATAAAAATAATTACTCGGCTGCTACTAATTATTGCAGATATGATTATAAAAAAGGAAGACATTCACATTTACAAAAGAAAAGATGGCAGTGATAATTTGAGGTCAAAGTTGATCCCATGTGCTTTAATACACATTCTTGCTGTGAGCAATTATTTTAGTAAAAGATTTGTTTCTGTGCATTATCTTTGTTCTGCTAATATTTATATATGGTAGTAAATGTTAATATTGAGAGTTTTGAGTATATGTATTAAATACTCTATCCCTCTTTCTCTCGCTCTCTCTCTTTAGCAGTGGATGTGAGCGGGCTGTGCTCTCAGGATGTGTTGAGGGTTCTCCTCTCTCTTCAACCTGTTCTTCAGGATGCCATCCAGAAGAAGAGGACTGTTCGCTCATGGGGAGTCCAGGGGCCTCTCACATGGCAGCAGTTTCACAAGATGGCTGGAAGAGGATCTTATGGTAAGCAGCAAAGGCACTTGTTAAATGATCATGATTTTTGGAGTGGAAATGTTCAAAATTACCCATTGACAAGATTGTTTGTAGACTTTGATTACCACTCACCTGTCTCTCTGACTTGACTTCTTTGCTTCTCTCCAGGCACTGATGAGTCTCCGGAGCCGCTGCCCATTCCTACCTTCTTGGTTGGGTATGAGTATGACTTTGTGGTGCTGTCTCCCTTCGGCCTGCCTTACTGGGAGAAGCTACTGCTGGATCCCTTTGGTTCCCAGAGAGACGTTGGATATCTGGTCCTCTGTCCGGACAGCGATTCTCTCCTCTCTGGAGCAAAGAGCTTCTTTAGGGAGTTGACAGCGGTCTACGAGGTGAGAGAGTTTGTCAGTCTTTAATTTTGTCTCTTACTGTCTGTCTGTCTTTAACACGGAAGTAAGTTATTTCCTGTGAATGGGCGAGACTTCCGATTCATTAGCCAATATATGTAAACAACTAGAAGAATTCAGTAAACCGTACAATATTTTTGCAATGAACCAGTGTGATAATGAACAAAGTAAATAAGTATAATTTTTTCACATTTCCTGGATTCTCTGACCTGCTTTCTGATTGTTTTTTTGTTTTTTTTTTCTGCCCAACAGTCTTGTAAGCTAGGTCAGCATCGACCAATCTCCAAAGTGCATGCTGATGGCATTGTTAGGGTGGGTGGAGCAGCTGCCAAGAAGCTCTCAGAACAGCCAGTCAATGATTGGTTCCTGAAAGCAGCTAGTGGCAGCAGTGATGCGTTTGCCAAGCTCAAACTGTTTGCCCAAGTCTGCAGACATGACCTCGGTAAGATCAATCTCTCTCTCTTTGTTATCCCTGCTGTCACAGAAATGTATCAAAGTGTACTTGTCTCACTTATCTTCGTCTTGTTCCCTGTTTTCTTCAGCTCCATACCTCGCAACACAGTCATTGGACAGCTCTCTTCTCATTCAGCCAACCCCTGTCCCTTCTTCCACCCAATCATTTTCCTCGCAATCCTCAGGCTCTGCCTCCTCCAACTCCCAAACCTCAATGGCGTCTGGAGGCTCCGCCCTCAACAACAACAACAGTGCTGCCAGCAACACTGGCTCAGGCCTGCCAGGCAACACCAATAACACCCCCTCCTCCTCCTCAGGCCCTCAGGGCAGCAGCATCCAGTCTGCCAAGCCCAGCTCGTTCCCTCCCTTTGGAAGCGTGGGAGTCCAAGGTAACAGCTCCCAGTCTGGGGCTCTGGGCCAGCAGGCTGTCACCCAGAACTCAAGCCTCTCTGGAGACAATTCAACCGTCAACAGCCAGACTCAGGGGCCATCTGAACCACCAGAGAGGTACACGATGTATTTGTTGCCTTTTCCTGTCTAAATAGTAGCATTGTGTGTAAATTAAAGTCTTGTCAAAATGTAGTGCAACTTGAAAAACTTGTGTTTTTGTGTTAAAAGCACATTAAAGACCCTTTCTATTCCCATTTTAATCAGCACTATGGAGAGAGAAAAGGTCGGAGTTCCTACAGATGGAGATTCCCATGCCATCACGTACCCACCTGCCATCATGATCTATATTGTGGACCCCTTCTCATATGAGGAGGCAGAGCCAGGGGCATCACAATCAAGCATGTGGACACTGGGACTCCTCCGCTGCTACCTGGAGATGCTGCAGGCCCTTCCAGCTCACATCCGCAACTCTGTGTTTGTACAGGTAGGTACAGCAGATGACACTAAAGATCCTTTACAGTTCGAAACATCTTTAACATCAGTTTAACATTTCAGGGTGATGTTCACATGCATGCGAATGGAAGCCAATGGATTCAAAAGTTTAGTACAGTGGATCTCAACTAGACGGCCGCAAGCTGGCTTAAAATGATCAAGTCAAAACAAGCATTAATATCTTAAATATCTTAAATAAAACTTAAATTTACAGAGTTATTTTAACAATCAGGGCTCCCATGGTCTTGATCCAGGATATTTTAAAAGTGTGGTTTCTACATCTTAAAAAGTCATGTCGTCATTTATCCTAAAATCATTAAATCATAAGATTCCATGGGTACTTTTATAAGGGATTTATGTTTTTGTAGTCATGCCAAGCTGTGAAATTTGATATCGGGTTGTGAATTGCACATAAAAAAAATATTTTCCATTAAATAATGAACAACTGAAAAAGTCATGTAAACTGATTGATTATGAGTGTGGTAACCCTGAAGAACACTTAGCTCTTAAACACTCTGGAATTCTGCATTTTTTAATGTATAGAAACTAGAAGTGTTGGGCATATATTTTTGTGGATAATGGGGGACCCTAGAAGTCAAAAAGGTTGAGGACCACTGATCTAGTGTGACTTAATTTCTTCTGGTCTCAAATACAAACCTATAGGAAGAACAGCAGATACAATGCGAAAACAATAATGAAACTACATTTTTTTTTTTTTTTTTTTTTTTTTTTTTTTTTTAAAA
>JAUCMS010000002.1:9292019-9317173 GCA_032357445.1 Enteromius radiatus | reverse complement strand
AACTACATTTTTTTTTTTTTTTTTTTTTTTTTTTTTTTAACATCTGTGCACTTTGTGTTCTTAGATTGTCCCCTGTCAGTACTTCCTCCAGCCTGTGAGGAGTGAAGAGAGGTACCTCTACGCCCAGCACCTCAAGTCTCTGGCATTCTCCGTCTTCACCCAGTGCAGAAGACCCCTCCCAACCTCCACCAATGTGAAATCACTGACGGGTTTCGGCCCCGGCCTCGCTCTCGACACTTCCCTCAGGAACCCAGATGTGAGTGAGGGTTCAATAGACCAATTGGTTGACAGATTCCCTTTTTAGTTGTACAGAAATGGATAGCTCAGACAGTCTCCAGAGTACCTTAAATATTAAAATCAAACAAAACTCATTAGCATTGCTAAAAGTCCACTGACATGTTAAAGTGCAAGTCCCCAGTGCCAGCCGTGTCAAAATGAACACCCTTATTTGAGGCTCCCAGGGCCCATGGGTCTGACCTCATCCATAGAGCTTCCGCCCTGGCAGCCCATTCAGGCTCTTTAACGGCTCTCAGTGCTGTATGAGAACTCGGTGACGTGTGGAGACTGTTACACTGACCTCCCTGTCCTGGAACAAAACCAAAGGGGACTCGCACAACCCAACAGTTCTCTTTCCATTATCTGCTTGGGCAGCTCCGTGAGACTTCCCTAATGGGATCCGGCTTGCATGTTTTGGCAGAGGAATCCGAAAGCTCCACTTGCTCTCCTTTCTTTACCGAGCTATTTGTAGAATCCAATTTTCTCGCTACGCTCACTAGCACTGTTTCTCCCACCCCAATTCCTGCCCCACTCACAAAAGAGATGTGACTACTCTGTGGGGTTTATTGATTTCATAAGAGAGGAAAAGGTTATGCTGACATGCTCTGGTACGAGGCTGATGGATCTTGTCCTGATCTTTGCTGTTTTTTTATAGGGGGAAAAAATTGCAACTTAAGTTATGTCATTATTTTCCATTAACATATGTCTTTCTTGTTACAGAGACCGGAGTGTCTGCGATTGTACACGCCACCCTTCATCCTGGCCCCAACGAAAGACAAGCAAACGGAGCTGGGTGAGACTTTCGGGGAGGCGTCTCAGAAGTATAACGTCCTGTTTGTGGGCTACTGCCTGTCACATGATCAAAGATGGCTGTTGGCCACCTGTACGGACCTTTACGGAGAGCTCCTGGAAACGTGTATCATCAGCATAGACGTACCCAACAGGTGAACTTACATAAAAACGTCCTTACTCAGTAGCATTGTGTCACATGCAGAACTATGCAGAATTAATTATTCACTCAGCACTTCAGAAAAGTGTAATATCTGGAACCATTATCACCACTATAGCCTTGACAAGTGAAAGACCTGACGCCTTTGTAACACTTTTACACTCATTTCCATTATGTACATTTTAAGTATAACGCATTTAACTAGTTTTGAAATGATGTTGTAAAAATATTTAAAGCATTTGTGACTGGAGGTTTTAAATGTTTCTGTTTTTGTCATCTTAGAGCAAGAAGGAAAAAGGGATCTGCCCGGAAGCTGGGTCTACAAAAGCTTTGGGATTGGTGCCTAGGTTTGGTTCAGATGACATCATTGCCATGGAGAGTGGTGATTGGCCGGCTTGGACGAATAGGGCATGGAGAGTTGAGAGGTAATGCCCATGTAAATGTTTTCAGGCCTTTAACCTTGACAATATTCATAGTTTTTGAATGTCGTCGTTACTGCTTTTATAAAATGATTGATTGCTTACATACATGTATTATTATTAGCTGCAGTAACATTGTAGTTTTATTAAACTAATGGCAATTCATTAAGTGACATCCTTCTAGCCAATTGACTGATCAGCATCCTGGAGTTCACATCCAGTGGATACATTTTTGCACATAGGAATATATTAATTGATTTTTTTTTTTTTTTTTTTTCCTCCACTTTCAGACTGGAGTATTTTACTGAGCAGACGGAATCTGCAGTCAGTGTCTCGGAGGCTGAAGGAGAACTGTAAGCTGTGCGGGATCTCAGCATCTGACACTCCCAGCATTCTTAGCGCCTGCCTGGTTGCCATGGAACCCCAGGGCTCATTTGTCATCATGCCAGGTAGAATCACGCTTCCTGTTACTCTCCGTATGGTGTGCACGTTGTCGTCCTTATTTTTATGGCTAGTTTGATGCATTAGCTGTAATTAGTGTGCGTAGTTAGTTTCTGGTCTATTTGTGGCACAAATGGGAATTGTCAAAATATTGATGCTTTTCTGAAAACTATACAGAATTATGCATTTTAAACCGGATTGGAAAAGGATAGTTAAACATCAATAAACCCTCTTTATCTTTAAAATACAATCCTTCACTACTGTAGTCCTGCATCTCTTTGCTGTGGATGTGAATGATAGCCTCAGCATGTCATAACGCATGTGTCTGCTGTCCCTATCTGATATACACTCCTGTGTGTGTGTCTCGATCTCATAAAACACTTTTCTGCACTCCTATTGATTCCTGTGCTGGTGTGATGATACTGAAGATCGATGGCTTTATTTGACAAAAGCTTTTTATTCTGTCATAGTATCAAGATGTATTGCATCTGATGGATTTTGCCCATCACTCAGAGCTTAGAGAGTGACAGGCTTTTTTTTTGTACTAGGATGCCTATGCAAAGAGAAAACTGGTTTTAACTTATTAAAATTGAATTTTGAATTCAGTCAAACCTGGAAATTACAGCTAATAATATCTTACACTTCCGTCAATGAATCCTTGTTTCTCTTGATCTCGGATTCAATCTGTCAGGTTGTCATTTTAATCTTTTTCTTTCTCTTTGTTCAGACTCTGTATCAACAGGTTCGGTGTTTGGTCGCAGTACAACTCTAAACATGCAGACGTCCCAGCTGAGCACCCCGCAGGACACGTCTTGCACACACATCCTGGTGTTCCCCACCTCTGCTTCTGTGCAAGTCAACACCTCCAACTTCCCACATGAGAACATTGACATTGCCTTCAACCCTGGAAATGGTGAGGAACAACACCTTTTTTTTTTGTCTATTTTCCTGTGTTCTTTCCATACTTGGAGATTTTGCCATATGTATCTGTGGCCTGTCATTGCAAGTACTTTATACTGAATCTTTGGTTTATTCGCAGATGTATCAGATCAAATGGGAGACATCTTTGACCTTCTGGAGCAGGAGAATGACCTGGTTGATCCTGACATCATTAATATCCTCCCTGCATCACCCACCACGTCACCAGTCCATTCACCTGGATCCCAGTACCCCCACGGAGGAGATGGGAGCAAGGTAGCTGAGATTTCCCACCTAAAGTAACAAATAATCAACAGACCTTTGAGTTTAAATGAGTTTTTAGCTTTTTAAGGTTTTAAAGGGACTTAATTTAAATTCTGTCATTTACTCACATGGTTCTAAACCTAAAAGACTTCAATAAATATTGAAAATTAAAGATACATGTGTAAGAGTAATTCTTGCTTGCTTTCTTTGAACTCTCATATAAAATAGTTTTATTATATTTGGAGCTCATCTCTATAATCGTACTACTTTTTCAGGGTCAAAGTACAGACCGCATGGAATCTCACGAAGAAGCTCCCAATATCCTCCAGCAGCCATTAGCTCTGGGCTATTTTGTGTCCACGGCTAAAGCAGGTCCACTGCCTGACTGGTTCTGGTCCGCGTGTCCTCAGGCACAGAACCAGTGTCCCCTGTTCTTAAAGGTAATTGCTCCTTGCTCATAATGCTATTTTTTTTTTAAATTATTTTTATTGTATATAATTGCATCACATTTTCATTAATTAATCTCCAAGGACTGTAAATGAGCAAAATGGTCATATTTAACTGATATCAGTCTATATGCAGAGCCATGTTCAGAATGTAATGTTCTTCAGAAAGCAGTGCGATACTGCACCCATCTACCTGTCATGCTTTATCCAGGTCACATGACCTTTTGTTTCCCCCTCATGCAGCATTTATAGAGAATCCTGCAATGGGGGATTTTTAATAATTCAGTACTCAGGGATTGGACCAGACTGCTGTAGGTGTGTATAAGAGAGAGCAGGAGAGAAAACAGACCAAAATATATGGAGGGAATTGAGCTCGCAAAATGTGTTGACATGAATTATTAAGGCAAAGCGCTTGATTTGATAAGCAGCTATTTGTTTATTGCTGACTTATTGACTTGTACACAATTAAAAAGTCTGGAGCAAACAGTTCCCTAATAAAGGAAACCGTAAACAGAATGTTTCTGGCTTCTCATGTTTACTTGTACATGGGCTTGTCGATTTAATTTATAACAGGCTCTGACAATGAGAGGAAATGCTCGGCTTTGTAGCTTGTTTTGGGTGGGTGTAGATTAATGGATTCTGTCAACTGAAAATGTCTTCTTGCCTCTCTCTTTCCCAACTCGCAGGCCTCTCTACACCTCCATGTGTCTTCAGTGCAATCGGATGAACTTTTGCACAGCAAACACACTCACCCTCTGGACTCCAGTCAAACCTCTGATGTTCTCAGGTAATGTTCCTCTAAGTTTCCATGTAGTGATATAATTCTGGTTAATGAGAGCGGATGCTGAATATTCCAATTTTTTTCCCCCTTCACAGATTTGTTTTGGAGCAGTACAATGCCCTTTCCTGGCTGACCTGTGACCCTGCGACCCAGGACCGCCGCTCTTGCCTGCCCATCCATTTTGTGGTGCTCAATCAAATGTACAACTTCATTATGACCATGTTGTAACACTCGCAGAGCAGAACTGAGAGCAGGACCTTATCAGGGAACCAAAAGAGGAGAGTGAAGAAGAGGTGGATCTGAAAACAACCTAACAGATAACTACAGTGCTGGACTTTATATGTGTGCGAGTTACAGCGGAGATGATCTGGGTAGGCCGTCACTACACCCGAGACCCAGCACTGTGGAGGAGAACCAGGCGTCTGGTGTTTATAACACTCACTCGAAAAGAAAAAGAGGAGAAATGGAGGCCTTGAATGAGTTATCGGCAGCGTGGAGGCCAAAGAAGGAAGTCGGAAGTGCTGACTGGTGGTGTTCTACATCCCTGGATCCACAGCTACTACAACGGTAGCGCACGGCTCCTCGGTTAGCATGGATTCGGCCAGTTCTATAATCGACGTGTATGGAGAAGTAACCTGTATAGAATCTGACGGAAAGGGACTTAGATGCTCTATGAAATGAGAGATTGAATTCTTGGTTTTAAGACCTCTAATTCCCTGTTTCTTTTGGATGGGATTATATCCAAATGAAATGCCTGCATCTGTCTTATTTATTGTAAGTTTTTAATGTATAATTTGTCTGATTTCTTAACCTCTTTTATATATAAAAGTTCTAGAAGGTTTGTATCGCCTTCCTGCTTTAAAGCAATTGGTCAAAAATATATGTACTCGTCTTAATTACAAAAACAAACCAACAAAAAACCCACTAAAAAGATGAATAAAATAAAGTTGCGGTAGGTTGCTTTTAGAGTATTATTTTTTGTAAGGGAGACAGATTATTTGTATTGTCACGATGTACAGAGGAGACCAGACGGGGGTTTCTGTCTACGCCTTTGCGTGTGGACACAATTACAGCTAAGCTTTAGCTGCACGGGACTTGTACAGCAATGAAGTTCACTGTGTTTAAAAATAAAGAGGTACATTGTCGTATATTGTATTTTATACCACACATTTAGACACAAAAACGAAAAACTGCAATATATAAATAATTATATATGAATGCCACACCAGCCTTGGGTGGCACTGCTTCTGTTTTAGGAATAAAAAGAGTCAACTTCATGTTTTTTCTGTGCTTGTGTTTTTTGGGTGGAGGGACTGTGATGTGAATTTTGAAAACCGATTGATGTGATGGAGACTTGTGGCTTTGATGAAGATTACAACAAAGATATATAAATATGCTTCTAGCCCCTCTTTAGAAGTTCATCCGTTTCACCTCACCTCGCCCTCCCTGATTGGCTCTCCTGCTTGCACCATGTCTGAGTGATAATGGACATTTTTAGACCAAAATCACTTTTCTTTGAGTGTGACAAAGAAATGTGTGGTGTAAATGGACTTTACAACCAGATCTGGGTGCCTGTTGGAAATGCAGTGTTTGTGCACAGAGAAAGATCTATTTCCTGTATCTTACTCTGTTCAGAATAAACTGTATGCTGAAATTCAAAGATCCTGGGATCTCTCTTGCCTCCTACATGCTTTCCAAATGCAAGTGTGTGAAAACGGCATGTAAAGAGCTAAAGGGTCAAGCGCTCCAAGTTTACACTGTGTGTCATGATTTCATAGTTTTTCTAATCATTAATATTTTATATTAATAAATATTATTGATAATTAGTAATTATTTAATAAGGCTATTTGCAAACTGCTACTTTAAAATGTGTTTGCAGTTACTGTTTTCATGTCAAATACCGTATTTAACTTTATAAAAAAATATGATTACATTGATTATTGTGTAGGTGGTACCTGTTTGTACTGTTGTCTTACTATGAATAACGTTACTACATTTACAATATAGTTACTATGAAAACGAGTTAATCTGAACAAAATACCACATGCAGGCCACATTCACGGTGCTAATTTTATTAAAAGCAAATATAAAAGTTCTAAATTTAAAAAAAAGGGGTTTTAGAAAAAATATTACCCTTGATACTTGGAGCTACCATTTAATGGTTAAATATGTCTCCGTTGTTATCTCATGGTTGTGTATGAAACCCTGCAGAGCTATTTACATAGACCGCATTTTTAAATCTTATAATATATTAAGATGCCGTATTTATTGGGCTGTTACTATAACTTAACTATGAAAACGCCGGTGATGGCCAAACAATGGTGTCTAGGTAGGCGGCTCACTAGGTTTTGAGACGCAGTCAGAGTCCAGCATGCACACAGAAGGCAGATGAGCGCTTGTGCTAAAGCAATTCACTATTCTGCTTTTTAGCTGGCTGTCAGTAAGCAGTCTCGGGGTGTAGATTGTTTTAAAGTAAATTATGTGAAGCATATAAAATATTATCTTTGGAATTATAGTGCTTCAAATAATTACATCTTGATGAATGGATCTCTTTTTATTAGCTCTAGCAGCTAGCATGTTAGCTTGCCTGTGAACTCTACGATCTTAACCGACGGCGCTCAACTTCCTGTAGGTGTAAGAATCACCAAAGACCGCGGTGTCGCGGGCCTCATCGGGGCTTGGGTTTGGTTTCTGTTGCAGCCAGCGGCTCTGCTTAACTTAAAGGTAAGCCGGTTTCACTAGTGTTCCACGGTTCCTAATAATACAAAATATAATTTTATTAGATTATAATAAATTACCACGCAAGCCAAAGAGTTTGTTACGTTAAATATAACTTTGTATTTTGTTGTAACGTTACTGAGCATTCTCTCCACAGTGAGCATTCGAAAGTGTTTTAAATGGTATTAATTTTTATTTTGGAGCAACAAATGTAAACAACATGAATATACATTTTCATAAACCTACTTAAAATCTAAGTTAACTCACTGTTATACAATGGGATTGTTTTATTACCATATTAATATGCTATAGTATTTACAGACGTTTACTATTAACTTGAAAGAATAGCCTAATGCATGTCTACAACATAGTTTTACCATGGTAAGTCATAGTATTACTGCAGTGCTGTTTTGGTATGGATTTTGTTCACAAATGTCATAAAGAAAATGAAACAAAAACACAGTTATGTTTCATTGTAAAAACATCCCGTAGTTATTTATTATTATGATTGTACCGTAATAGCAATAGTTGTACTAATTATGTAAAGTTTGGTTATTATAAACAGTTTTTAAATCTAATTAATTTCTGTCTTTCCCATTCATTTATAACAGCAGAATGGCAGACAGTGCCAGTCTTCAGTTTGTGAGCCCATATGCATTTGAGGCCATGCAGAAGGTAGATGTGGCCAGACTAGCAGCTTTAAGTGACCCAGAGCTGCGGCTTCTGCTGCCCTGTCTGGTGAGGATGGCTCTGTGTGCCCCTGCGGATCAGAGTAACGCCTGGGCACAGGACAAGAAGCTCATCCTGCGACTTCTGTCAGGGGTGGAGGCGGTAAACTCCATTGTTGCACTGCTGTCTGTGGATTTCCATGCTCTCGAGCAGGATGCTAGAAAAGAGCAGCAGCTGAGGTGAGTCCAGAAGCTAGAAATTGCTTTCATGAGGCCATTCTACAGATTCTATTCACTGGCATAATAAATCAGATACATTTTTCTTTTCCACAAGTGCACTGAGAAGTTGAGAGAGGTGTTTTGCAGGGAATTTTGCTTAAATTTCTGATGATTTTAGTCATATTTTTTCTGTACAGGCATAAGGCGGGTGGCTCTAATGGCGAGAGCATCCTGGTCTCTCAGCTGCAGCATGGTTTGACTCTGGAATTTGAGCACAGTGATCCTCTCAGGAGACTCAGACTGGCTCTTAGTGAGCTGCTGGCCATTATGAACAAGGTTTACTAGCCTTCTATTTTCTTCTAATCTGTATAATGATCTGTCCTTGTATGAAGTGTATAATTTTTTAAATGTTAAAATAATCTTTCCTCTTGACCGCTGTAAGTTAGTCCAGAAAATGTGTAATTTTATTAGATATTATTTCTGTTATTATAAATAAAATTGAATTATATATATATATATATATATATATATATATAATAATGTTAATTAAAATGTATTCAAATAGAAAATTATTATTTAAAATTTCACTAATATTTTACAGTATTATTATTAAAAATACCAACCCCAAATAATGTACGTATTTTGATTCCTTTATCAAACTAGAAGGACTAAAAAGACAGGAAGAACCAAATTAAAAGGCTTAATGCATGTTTTCTTTAATATTTCATAAAGATGCCATGTTTGTTATCTTTAATTCTTTCTATCACACATACTGTTAAAATATTTTCTTGTGGTGAACAGGTGGCTGACTCTAATGGGGAGTTTTTCCTCAAGTCCTCTGAGTTGTTTGAGAGTCCTGTGTACTTGGAGGAAGTGGCCGATGTACTTTGCATCCTACAAGCAGGTGAATGGTGTAACATTTTTGTTTTAAAGACATTGTATAAAAACACAATATGACGCAATCATTATTAAATCAATAAACATTTCCTTCAGCATGTCAGAAATGCAAAACTTGCTAAAATAATACTTCTGCTGTGTCTGTAATTTGTCTTTACATTTTGTGCTTTATTTACTTTGAAGATAAAACTATAAATCAAACATTGAAACCCAGAAAATAATTTAATGATTTATCTGCTCCCAACAGAGCTGCCTTCTTTGCTGCCCATCATCGAGGTTGCCGAGGCCCTGCTTCACGTGCGGAACGGAGAGTGGTTCCTGTGCCTGCTGGTGGCAAATGTCCCAGACAGCTTCAGTGAGGGTATGTCCATCATCTGCTGAAATATTGTGATCCAACAAATGCTCAGTTTAAAACTTTTAAACTACGTTCACTTTTCCTTTCCTTCAAGACAACATGAAGTGAACACTTATTACATGTACTTGTTAATTAAAAGTGCCTGGCCTTACTGTGCACATGTTCATTTGGGACCCATGCTGGCAAAATTAGTCAGAATGCTCACAGGTTCATTTAAAACTATAGGCAAAAAAAGTTAAAGAAGAATTTGAGGTTTTCACAAAAATGAGTTAATTAAGCCCTCGTGTAGGAATCCCAATGCTCCAAATCGTGCTTAAACATCTAAAATGATCTTTTATTTTTGTGTTTTCTGAGATTGTCTTATCTTTTCTCTGCTTGTTTCTTGCACTCATTGTCATCTGAAGCATACGCATAAAAGCTCTTCCGGTAGCGCGCAATCCTGAAAAATATACACACATACTCTGAATCACAGCGTTTAAGTATTCACACAAACATATTTTATTATCTCTTAAGGGAATGTTTTGGGAGCCTTTGGGGAAAAAAAAATATGATGTGTAGCATTTATATTAGATCCATGCAGGACAGTAGGTCTTAATATGTTGATAGTTTTCATGTGACGACACATCCTTTTAGAAACGCTGAACAATTAAGTGGATTGCGTTCATATTTCGACCTCATCTGCTGGTTTAATGTTACTGTTTTGATTATATTAAAGCACTTTAAGTGTGTACAAAGTTTTGTCCCTCTGTGTAATGGTTGAAATATTGCCGCGGGGCTTAATATTGATTGCAAATGATCAAAACTTGAATTTTGTTGTTGAATTTTTGTTTTATTGTTTGAGAGGTGATTTAAATATTTCCGGCTGTGAAACAGGAAAAATTGACACGCTTATGCTGTGGTTCTATAGTTGTTTTGCCCTCCAGGTCTTTGAACTGGTCATGGGACTGAAAACTATAAATAGATCGTCTGTCTCATTAATGTTAATCTAAGAATAAAAGAAAAGAGGGAATTACTTGCTGTTCTTGATAGAACTGTTTTTGTATTTTTAATAATTCATGTATTTGTAATGAATACACAAGGGATTTTTACGCTTGATTATTTCTTTTTCTTACATGAACTGAAAAAAGTAATGCATTACTTTTCTTATATTTGTTCTACTGTTTGTTTGTTTTTTGCATCTGTTCTTATTTGTAATAACAAAGATAAAATCAACAAATAGATATGTTGTGATTTATTAGTACAGTAATGAGGAGAAAAAGATGCAGTTGTTGCTAGGTGATTTTACTTTGGAACTTTCAGAGAACGTAAACTCGATTTTTCTCAAAATTGACTCTTTTTTTTGTGTGTGATTCTAACAAATCATACTCCTTGTGACTCATTATGCCAGCCCAGGTCACATTTGGAAATATTCCACATTCATCGAAGTTCATCGAATTTTGAATTTACTTTTAAATAGTTGGAGCTGCATTCAGGTGTTTTTAGTTTTTTTTTTTTATCAGGGATATGTACATTTTTATTTTTGTATTTTTTTTTTTAAACATACCAAAATATAACAATATGGTTTGTTTCCTTTCGATGACTATAAAGCCACATGAAACTCAGTTTTACTTTTATTATCTGCCTTATGTGGCCATTGCACGATCATCTGAGAGATGCTGAATTTCCATTTTGATGAGTGTGGCAGGGCTGATTATGTGCAGTTTGAGCATGGTTGTGATTGTGCACCTCTTTATGTGTGTATGTAGGTTTTCCACAGAGATTCTCTAAGTGGAAATAAAAACATCTCTGAGTCTGTGCTATCTTTTCATCACTCCCAGGTCCAGGGTTGAGTCAATAGCTGCTTACAGTGGGGCAAAAAAGTATTTAGTCAGCCACCAATTGGTATACCTCAACTATGAGAGACAAAATGAGGGAAAAAAAATCACATTGTAGGATTTTTAAAGAATTTATTTGCAAATAATTAGTTATATGCCCTTTGTTGGCAATGACAGAGCGCAAACGTTTTCTGTATGTCTTCACAAGGTTTTCACACACTTGTTGCTGCTTTTTTCTTTCAACTCCCTCCAAAGACTTTCTATGAGGTTGAGATCTGGAGACTTGCTAGGTCACTCCAGGACCTTGAAATTCAGGACCACTCCTTCGTTGCCCGGGCGGTGTGTTTAGGATCATTGTCTTTGCTGAAAGACCCAGCCACATTTCATCTTCAATGCATTTGCTGATATAAGGAGGTTTTCACTCAAAATCTCACGATACATGGCCCCGTTGATTCTTTTGTTTACATGGATCAGTCGCCCTGGTCCCTTTGCAGAAAAACAGCCCCAAAGCATGATGTTTCCACCCCCATGCCTCACAGAAGGTATGGTGTTCTTTGGATGCAACTCAACGTTCTTTCTCCTCCAAACACAAGAAGTTGAGTTTTTACCAAAAAGTTTTATTTTGGCTTCATCTGACCATATAACATTCTACCAGTCATCTTCTGGATCAGTGGTCTTGTACTAATTGCTCCCACAGTTGATTTCTTCACACCAAGCTGCTAAGCTATTGCAGATTCAGTCTGCCCAGCCTGGTGCAGGTCTATAATTTTGTTTCTGGTGTCCTTTGACAGCTCTTTGGTCTTGGCCATAGTGGAGTTTGGAGTGTGACTGTTTGAGGTTGTGGACAGGTGTCTTTTATACTGATAACGAGTTCAAACAGATGCCATTAATATAGGTAAAGAGTGGAGGACAGAGGAGCCTCTTGAAGAAATTACAGGTCTGTGAGAGACACAAAACTTGTTTGTAGGTGACCAAATGCTTATTTTACAGAGGAATTTACCAATTAATTCATTGAAAATCCTACAATGTTTTTGTCTCTCATAGTTGAGGTATACCTATGATGAAAATAGCAGGCCTCTCTCATCTTTTTAAGTGGGAGAACTTGCGTAATTGGTGGCTGAATAAATACTTTTTTGCCTCACTGTATTTGTGTGTGGCTCCATTCAGTGCCAGTTTGAAATGTTTCGTATTATTGAATGGCCAATTCTCAAGGCTCATTACCTAGACAGGATCTTTCATTGGGAGAATATTCTGCTCAAGGCTGAATCATTAAGGGAAAGAGCTTTTCTATAGAGATACACTAATCAGATGCAGCATGAATTGTGACTGACTCAGCTGCGTTTTTTCATAAGAGGCTATTGAAACTAATATCATTCCGACACTCGGTCATAAAAGATTCTCTGTAATTCTAATCATTCAGCGTGGCAAAATGTCATCTGTGGTTAAAATCACATAGTGAAAGGTAAGCAGATATTTTAATTCAAGGTGAGAAGAGAGCTGAATTCCAAGCCAAATAAAGAACATTATTTGTGGAAAATATTTAAAAATATTATCTCATCTGAGGTGAGCTGTGGTGCTTAAATGAACTCACAGTATCAAATCTGGTCTACATCTTGTCCCAAAAAAGCTGACATATAGGCTCTAATACTTGGAAAAAGCTTTGTTTAACATTTATGTTCATCTTAATAAATTGAAGATGTTAAAGGAGTATTTCACCAAAAGATACCAATTCTGTCATCATTTACTCACCCTTGAGTACTTCCAAATATGTATGAATTTCTTTGTTCTGCCGAACCCAAAGACAGATATTTTGAAGAAAATGTGTGACCAGGCTGTTCATTCCTGTGATATAAAGCTAAATTTATGCTGTCAGTATTCCAGTCTTCAGTGGCACATGATCTTTTAGAAATCATTGTAATGTGTTGATTTGGAATATTTATTATCAATGTTTAAAAATGTTTGATGAGTAGAAAACTAAAAAGAGTAGAATAGAAAATGCGAAAAAGAAGTCTTCCCTGGCTCTTTGTATTTTTACTGTCACTTTTGATCAGTTTAATACATCCTTCCTGAATAAATATTGTAATTAAATCATTGTTTATCTCTGACTCCAGACCTTTGCACTGTACTTAATGTAATAGATATAACAATACTAGTATCTTTTATGCGGCTTATAGGCTGCTTAAAGGTAAAAGCAGCACATTTAATCAAAATTGCCTGTGTGTCTTTGTGTCTCCAGTATGCAGGGGATTGATAAAGAACGGAGAACGGCAGGATGAGGAGAGCGTGGGTGGACGGCGCAGGACAGAAGCTCTCCGGCAGCTGTGTCAGATGAACCCTTCTCAGGCTCTGAACATCAGGGCTATGGTGGTGAGTCCCCAGCACTAGGCCACCTGTCATACTTGCTAATGGACCGCAGCTAAATTGTTTAGAACCATGTGTCATTAAAGTCAAGCACTTAATCCCTCCACAGGTGGAGGAGTGTCATCTTCCAGGTCTGGGCGTTGCTCTAACGCTTGACTATAAGCCAGACACGGCAGATGAGGCGGTCAGTCCTCTTGTGTCTTACGTCAGCGGCCTACTTCTGGGCACCAATGGAAAAGTGCGTACCTGGTTCAGTATGTTCATTCGCAACGGTCAGCAGGTAAGGAGGAACAACAGAAGCACTCTGAAAATTAGCTGCTTTGTAAACACATGAAATTCATGTATGTGTCTCATTTCAGAGGAAAAGAGAGAGCAGCTCAGTGCTGTGGCAGATGCGGAGGCAGCTGCTGTTGGAGCTTGTGGCCATCTTACCCCGTTCCCACAGTACCCATGTTCCCAACGACAGTGACATGGACACAGAGAGCAGCTCGGGGTACTCTGGACTGCGGGAGGAGCATGTGGTGAAGGCCAGCGTGCTGCTGCGACTCTATTGCGCACTTATGGGGATTGCTGGTCTTAGGTATGCTACAGCTGACACATATTAGCTCTTTAAAGTATAATTGGATGGTATAGTAACTCTTAACCATGAGTAATTTAGATGCTTAAGGTGCTAGATTTCCCATGTAAGAGGTCCTGGCTCCAACAGTTTGATTTAAATTCAGTTCTTGATGGCATTAAATACCTCTTCGCGGTGTTGCAAAGTTTTAATGGTGGTTAAAAATGTGTTTTCCTTTAACAGGCCCACAGATGAAGAGGCGGAGCAACTGTTGCAGCTGATGACTAGTCGTCCACCAGCAACACCTGCAGGAGTGCGCTTTGTCTCTCTGTCCTTCTGCAAACTGCTGGCATTTCCTACCCTCGTCAGGTACACACTTTGACACTAATACTCATAAAATTATGATTTATAGATTAAAATGGTTATATGTGACCCTGGACCACAAAACCAGCCATTTCCAAAATGGAGCCTGATCTTTACGTAATATTCAAATGAATTTTAGCATAAAAGAAAAATCTTTCCTTTTGACGTATAAAATGTATTTTTGGTTATTGCTAATATACCCATGCTACTTAAGACTTGTTTTGTGGTCCAGGGTCACTTGTCATACTTTAAGTAAAAGGTCAAATACATGCTGCTCTTTTGAAATTTCATTTTCTTCAAAGAATACAAAAATATGCATCATGGTTTCCACAAAAATAGTTTTAGTTTAAATTCTAGCCATTTTCACAGTATTGCTTTTTTTTTTAAATATATTGCTAGATTTATTTGCTGGCCAAATAAATGTATTCTTAGTAAGCATAAAATACGTTTTTGTAAAACAAAAAAAAATCCATTGTCCAGACTTGGTCAATAGTGAATGTCAAAATACTAGGAGAAAAATGATTTTGCATCTATAATTATATAACACTATCAAGCACTTTGTATTTTCAGTAAACATTAACAGCAGCACCTGTTCTGTCAGCCAGTTAAATTCAATGCAAAGTTCAGTTCGGTTAAATTCATCTTCAGTATTTTAATGTACTCAGACTTCAGAGTTAAACCCAGATGCGTCATCATTGCTGTTGTCTCTTCTCTCTGCAGTACTCCAGAACAGGAGCAACTGATGGTAATGTGGCTCAGCTGGATGATAAAAGAGGAGGAGTATTTTGAGAGGTACAGAAGCCCTTCAAACCCATAACAACCAATAAATGCATTTTACAACATACTAAAAATGCCAGTTATTTTATGATCTGTGAGAAGGAAATGTTCAGGAGAAGTTTACAGGAAACAGAATAGTTCTTCTTATGTACCAAACGTCTGTTTATCCTTCAATCCAATTAGTTTTATTTCATGGAGAAATATTTAAGAAGTATTTGGAATTACATTTGTAACTTGAATTATTTTTGTCTGCAATTATTATTCCTCTGATGTCTGGCCAGTCTAGAGCATTCAGACCCACTTCTGTTCTAGACATATGCTATATGAAAGCATAGGCTGGTGAGGCACTATGAATGTTAGCCATCAGTACTTTTAATTATTTTTTTCATTTGAAGACCACTTTCTTAGTAGACAAAAAAAAAAAAAATGTCTTGTGCAAACACAAAACATTTGTGGTTAAATGTAGTCAATTTTCAGCATATTAGATAATTTTATGCTTATAGAAGGGAGAGGGTGAGAGCATGAATGATAAAATGAAAACAGATGGGGTTATCTAGAGGTTAGGCAGTGACAGGCTTTTTCAATTTAATAAATAATAAGCAGCTGATGGGTTATAAGTCATCTCTTCTGTAGCTTGTGCTCCTCGTGACCCACTGTGATTGGAGCGCTTATCCACACTCTATAAATTTAGAGATAAATGCCCATCGATGCACGGCTGAGCATGTTTGTGGTTAGTGTTATCATATATGTGAAGCCCACTGTAACCCTGAGGGTTGATATGTGTTAGTTCTGTATAAAAGAGTGTCTTTGTCTTTCCTTTATTTTTCACTCTTCTCCTCCCTTCTCTTATTCTTTCCAGTGCCGCTGGTGTCTCGGCCTCTTTTGGAGAGATGCTATTACTGGTTGCAATGTATTTCCATAGCAACCAGCTCAGTGCTATCATCGAGCTGGTTTGCTCCACCCTTGGGATGAAGGTGAGTTTAAGCAATCAATTGGTCAGCCAGTGAATAAAACTAACAGTAAAATCACTTCAGCACTAATCTGGGGGTGTGGTGGGGGGTTGGGGGGGTCTTTTGCGCTAAAAAAGCAGTAATGTTGTGAGATGTAATTTACTCATTCGATGGCAAAGCTGAATTCATTTTTCCAGTCTTCAGATCACATGATCCTTCAGAAATCGTTCTAAAATGCTGATTTGCTGCTAGCAAAATATTTCTTATCAGTGTTGAAAACAGTCCTTAATATTTTCTTGGAAATGGTGACACATTCATTCAGGATTCTTTGATGCAATAGAAAATCGCATTAGTTTGAAATGTAAATGCTTTTACTGTCTCTTTAAAAAAAGTTATTGTGTCCTTTATGAATTTCAGCAGGTTTATTAAAAAAAAAAAACTCATACTGTGCCCAAACTTTTGAACAATAGTGTATATGATTAGGGAATTCTATAATGAATGTGCACTAGGTAGTACATTTAGTGAGAATTGTCCTTTTAGTTCGAGTAATGAGTGTATAAATAAATGAGCGTTAAAAATACATTCCACAGTCGCAGATGTTTCTATCCCGGTGGGTTTAATTTCACAGAGGACCCCAAAGATAGCCGATGAAAAAGTAGCTAATATGCTCTGTAATTTTTTACCCAAGTTGTGTGAGGACACACAGACTGGAATTTCACCAGAGTACATCTGTGAAACACATATTTCAAACAAGCCCACCTGAATTGAAATTTTTAGCTGTTTCAACCGACTTGCCTAGACAGCCGCTTTGGACATTCTGAACGTTTGATTTAGGCTTATAATGAGCAAACATGCTTTATAATTAAGATAATTAGTTTTTGGTTAGACAAAATCAATTAATTCTAGTGCCTACAGCAGTGGGTCAGTCTATCCATCAGTGGTTCACTCTAGAGGTACTGGGTTTTTTGTTTGTTTCTCTAGAAAAACAAGTCAAATATAGAATCAAACAAAGGGGGTACTTAGTCCTTTTTACTTTGGGGCTTAAATGCCAACATTGGTTAAATTCCAGAATTAGTCCTCTAGGTGTAAACATCCATTATACTTGCCTTACACTGTAAAAGTCACAGAAGAGAGGGTGTTAATTGGTGGATTTATTGATTGTTAGTGTCTAGGAACATGCACATCCCTGAGAAGGCTAAAGTACGTCTGAGTAATATATAATTGCCCTTAGCTGAGTCGTACATTATTGATGTGGGACAGATAGATGAGTCATGGAGGGTTTGTTTAGCCAGAATGAGTCACTTTCAGCATTAAAAAAACCTGCTTGAAAATAGTTTTTTGAAATTTTCAAACCCTGCACAGAGTTTAATCTGGATGAGAACTGACTTAAACTCCTTATTCTTCAACAGATCGCCATAAAACCCAGCTCACTGAGCAAAATGAAGACTATTTTCACTCAGGAAATCTTCACAGAACAGGTGCCTCTTTCTTTACACTGGATTGATGGTGTTTTAATGCAAAACAGTCGTAAGCTGCTTTTAATAAGAACAATGTTTTTGTAAAAATAATTGTGTACTTTGAGTTTGTGCAATTTATTTGACATATTGCAAGAACTGTGTAGGCTCCAGAGCAAACATCTTAATTACTAACAGCCTGTCATATTATTTCATGCACTATTATAGATATCCTGTCCTAGCAGATAACTTTAAGAACTGCATGCTTGCCATCTGTTGAACGTGGCAGTGTTAATGAATTGAAACAAAGCACTTTTTGTCATTATGGATAAGGCATCTGTTGAGTATCTTAAATGTAAATGTATTATGGCATCAAAGACGGATTTTGTGATAAGTGGATTTTTGTGTTGTCACAGGTGGTGACAGCACATGCCGTGCGAGTGGCCGTTACTAATAACCTCAGTGCCAATATCACAGGATTCCTTCCCATACACTGCATATACCAGCTCCTGAGGAGCAGAGCCTTCACCAAACACAAAGTGTCCATAAAGGTAGTCCTGAGAATACTCTTTTGATGGTGATGTTGTGGTGGTGGTGTTTTTTTGATATTATTTTATTTCTTTTTTTGTTACTTTATTATTCTAATTGATTCTATTCTTTTTGTTACTTTGCTATTCTTTAAAGTGGTAGTCACTGAATGACTTGATAGCATTAAAATTAATACACATTAAAAATTCTATTCTGTTTTAAAACTCTTACATTATTTAAAATTCTAAAAGCTAATTAATTGTTCCCCTTCAGTTCTTCAGCAGTTATAAAATAAATCATGATCAGTCTACTCTCATTTTACTACAATAACAATAAAAAGAAACTGTTGAGAAACACTATTATATTCTATATATGTGTGCTCTATATCCTACATTCATTCTGTTCAGTTTTATTTTATTTTTTTTCTGATCTTTTGTTTTGTGTTCTGTTCCATCTACTTAGTGTTTTTTTTTTTGCGCAAGTTCTGTTGTGTTCTATTTGTACCATTTGGTTTTATTGTGTTTTTTTTTTTTTTTTTTTACATTTTAGAACAAGCAAACATATGCAACTTATATGTATCTTATTATATGTAATTTAGTTTTCCATTATTCTCTGTCTGTATATTCCATTCTGTTGGATTTTATTTTTCTTTTCTGTTGTTTTGTGAAGCATTATAATTGACCTTATTTGTCTGGTTTCCTTTTATTCTGTTTGTTTGTCTATTCTTAAGATTTATTAGTTCATATTATACACATATTGCACATATTGGAGGTGGTTGAGACCCCCCCCCCCCCACATGATTGTAAAGCACTAGGGGTATATAGCAATAGACAAAAAGCACTAAATCAATGATTAATTAATTCATTCATATTCTGTTATTTTGTTTGTGTTCAAAATTCTATTGCCATTCTGTTATTGTTTTGCGGTCTATTGTGTTCTGTTTTCTTTCCTGTCCTGTATTATTTTTCTGTTCTGCTAAAATCTGCTCCTTGCTAACTACAGTACATTACTCTGTTGACTCTGTTCAGTGCTAGTATTGACTTGAATCCATTGGGTTCTATTATCTGTTTGACTGGCTGGCTCCTCTCCTGACTCATGAAAAGACACTCCATTGATTTAATTAAGGATGTGGTTTTTGAATGTGGTAGCGCATCGCCCGGCTGATCAGAATGTTTCCTCACAATTACATCGTCAGCCTTAAAGACTGGAATCTGCCTCCTCTAGAGTCAGTAAGCCATGTTATAGCTATTGATCTGCTCAGCTGGAAAGATGATTTAATCACCCGAGTGCCAGAGGTAGATGATTGGATAATTCACTTATTCTGAATGCTCTCTGAGTGTGTGTCTTTCTTTCTTTCTTTTTCTTAGGACTGGATCTTCAGACAGCTGTGCGAGACGACTACTCCACTCCACACTCAGCTGCTTCCCTTAATTGATGTTTACATTAACTCCATTCTGACCCCTGCTTCCAAGACCAACCCTGAGGCCACCAACCAACCGATCACAGAGCAGGAGATCCTTAATGTTTTCCAGGGCTTGGCAGGGGTGGGTAGAGCTGAAGCATCTTTTCGATCATGTTGCAAAATTTCAAAATAGAAAAAACTGTAATAAATGACTGCCCTGCAGTAGCAAAATTGAAGGTTATTTTTAGACCAACGGCATCTGGATATTACAATATATACAAGCCTAAGATTCAGATTTTAGAAGCCGATCAATCAAATAGATCATTGATAGAAGCATAAATTATATAGGTCAAAAGACCCTTAAAAACAATTGAGTTTAATAGTGTATATCACTGATACTGTATGTTAATTGTCTTTAATGTAGAAATTAATATAATACTTTTAACTGCATTAGCACTATCAGTTGAGAACAAAATTTGAACTGAATTCAGTTGGGAAATGACGCTAACTAACTAGCAATAATTCCACAGTTGTTATGTAAAGCTGCTTATAGCTAAATTGAACTTTGCAACATTGACAGTAATTGAACTGAATTGATGTTCTAAATTGAGCTGAATTATGGTATTATCTTCTGTCAAGCTGCTTTACAATAGTTTCATAACTGATGAATTTTACAACATCAACAATGATATTTTTTTATTCATAATATATTTATGTAATATTTATTTATTAATGTGAATATTATGTAAAGCAGTTTGTATAGTACAAGTCAATATATAAATAAATGTGCCTTGAATACACTGTATGTCTATTGATCTGCCTGATGCAGATCAAAACCATTTATTCCTGTATATTCTGTTCCTTTTAACCTCTGTTTGACCTCTCTTCATCTCCCCCTCTAATTTTTCTGTCTCTCTCAGGGAGATGGAGGGAAAGTCCGTTCTCAGTACACCATCACCACCCAGTTGCTCATTCTCTATTACATCCTGTCGTATGAAGAAGCTCTGCTCGCGAATACGAAGACGTTGGGTAGGTATATTACACACTTAACTGACACAGTTTAGGTTTGAATAATTTCAGCTATTTTTACTTAATTAATTTCTTTAATATTAAATGAACTTTTATTATATATAAATTTTTTTATTTTTATATATTTCCTGTTCTACATTTCCTTAAATTTGAATTCACTTGTATCAATTATTCCATTCAATTCAAATTTCAATTTAATACAAAAAAAAATGGTTTTGAATATTTTTTTTTTTTTTTTGTTTAGGTGTTTTCTGATTTTGTCTTCTTTTACAGCCTTTTTCTTAGTTTAATTTGAAACAATTCAACTGTTAAATGATAGTCTCTGAACAATAGGAATTAATCATTTTATCTCCGGTTAATCTGGTGTATGCTCGCTTATGTAAGTTCCTGTCTTGCCACCCAGAGTGCTGTTATAATATTAGGATGAGAGCGATACAGCTTAGCTTCCTGCTCTCTCCTCTGCATATTAAATTGCTTCAAACTCACACCAATCACCTGCGGTTTGACTTTGCTTTGGAAGCCTCTCATCGGTTATTAGAGCGGTTACCCTTCAGTGTTTATGCACACAGCTCTTCCTAGAGTGCTGTGCTTATTTAATCTCTCTCTACATGAGCTGCACCACAGAGCCCTATTTTTAACAAACCGCCTTATAACCATGCGTTCGCTCTTCTCCTAGCACTTATGCAGAAGAAACCAAAATCATACTCTCCTGCCCTCATGGACCAGATTCCCATCAAACACCTCATCCGCCAGGCCCAAGGACTGCAGCAGGAGCTGGGAGGTAAAGGACACCCGTTTACCTTAATTAAATCCTTTTTCTCATTACATGGCACTGATGCTTGATATCTTTCCTAAAAAATAGGTTTCACTCATTTTTATGTGCATTGATATACAGGCTGTATATTTATTTTTTATTTTTGTACTTTTATTTTATTTTATAATTTTTTTAGGCTTACATTCTGCTCTTCTGCGTCTGCTGGCCACAAACTACCCTCACCTTTGTATGGTGGAGGACTGGATCAGTGAAGAGGAAGTGACTGGTACTCTGCCTTTACTGAGGAAGATGTTGCTAACATCCTCATCCTGCAAATACTCACAGACACAGCTACGAGAGGGTACAAGAAACTCACACTATTACTTAAGAGCTAAATGTTTTCGAAATTTTACTTTTAAAATAATTTTGATGGACCCATTTTTCACAAAAAAGCTTGGAATAAGGTAGTGGAAAGGTCTATAATTTATTTATTTTTTTTTTTAAGCCAACATGGGTAAAAATAGAAAAGTTGTCACTCAGGTGGATTCTGCAAAAGCAATTAGCACATCTCTGCTGTACAATGTATTTCTCAAGCAGTTTTCACACTGCAGTAAACCAGACGACTGAACTCGACATTGAGACTCTTAAGGCCCTTTGGCACTGGAGGAGATCACAAGTGTTTATTATGGTCTATGATATGAATAGTTTGTTGTTGTAGTCTGACCTTTCATGTGCATGAGTCAGTTTTGCACCTGCGGAGTAATGAGCCTGAAGGTGTTTCTGCATTCATTCAACGCTGCTCTGACAGGCCTGTTTCTCCACAGGACTCTTGTATTCACAGACAATGACAGGCTTATACTATAGTTAATGATATGGAAATAAAACAAATATATTGACGCCTCTTCTTCTTTTTATATATATATATATATATATATATATATATAGTCATATAAACAATGTTGTGTGTGTGTTTTTGTTTTTCATTAGTCATTTATATTTTTTTTCTTAGGGTTCCAAAATGTTCTCTCTGGTGGGCCCAGACTGCTGCGTATCCTGGAGCACCTGACGCTGCTCTCTGCAGGAGATCTGATACCATACGCAGAGGCTTTGACTGCCAGCATGGGGCTGCTCTTAGAGGACGGCGTCTCTCGCAGGATCCTACAGACTGTTAACAAACTCTGGATGGTACTTAATACAGTCATGCCACGCAAGTGAGACTTCCTTTGTGTTCAGTAAAAATGGAAGGAAATCTTGCACTTGAGCACTCGTACTAAGTCTCTTTCCTCTGTCAGGCTGTGGGTGATGACGGTTAATGCTCTGCAGCCTTCAGTAAAGCTCCTGCGGCAACAGAAATACACTCAGAATGATCTGATGGTGGATCCTCTCATCGTCCTGCGCTGTGACTCTAGAGTCTTCAGGTATTACCTGCTTAAAATGCCTTATTAGAGTTACCCAAAACAAACTCTATAATTCATGCTAATCTTAATCTCATTGTTTGTTTTCATTAAGGTGTCCTCCACTAATGGACATCACTCTTCATATGCTGAATGGGTACCTGTTGGCATCTAAAGCCTACTTGAACGCCCACCTGAAAGAGACTGCTGAATTTGACCGACAAGCTCAAACTGTATCAAACCTTGGGCTGAGTGGCCAACCTGATACTCCTGAGGTCACCAGAGAAGAGCTGAAGAATGCTCTGCTGGCTGCTCAGGTAGACACATGCACACACCTGTCTAATACTGATCTCTAAATCATCAGTTTGTACATTTGTCGTGTTTGTGTTGTTTTTGTCCACCTTCAGGACAGTGCAGCGGTACAGATCTTGCTGGAGGTGTGTTTGCCGTCCCCTCAGGAGGAGCTGCAGCTGGGAGGAGGTGGAGGAGCAGACAGCCTGTTGAGGAGCGTTCAGTCTGCTCCAGGTATTCCCACACGGAAGCTGGTGGGCGAAGTGGGGGCTGGGCGGGGGGCCCAGGGGGAGCGCGAGGCAGAGGGCGGGCTGCTCAGTGACCTGAGGGAGGTGCAGTGTCTCATCTGCTGCATGCTGCACCAAATGTTCATCGCAGACCCCAACATTGCCAAATTAGTACACTTTCAGGTAATTAAGTCTCTCTGTGCTGCCATCACCACTTTGATATATACTTTATACATGTATGCATAATGATCAATATTTTCTCTATATGGATTTAACATTGTTGTGTAAAGTTAATCTTTCCTAACTCAAAATTGTAAAAAATAGTGTAAAATTTTGTGACACTTTAATGGTTTTTATTTATTTATTATTATGTGCACCTGTAAATCATTTGCTAATTTAGCAGGAACATGGGGTCATCTGGGGTCAACAATTTTCAGCCTGACTTGAAGAGTTTTAAATTCAAATAAACTATGAAGTATGTTTTAAAGAATAAAACAGCCTTTAGGTTTTTGTGAATCAGTTTCTTATAAAAGCAACAAATCTCTAATTGGGTTCTAATTAAGTTCTGAAGGTTTTCTAAATATTCTTTAAATGTTTCTTTAGGGTTATCCACAGGCTTTGCTTCCTCTGACAGTGGCAGGAATTCCTTCCATGCACATCTGTCTGGACTTTATCCCAGAGCTCCTCGCTCAGCCACAACTGGAGAAACAGGTAAGCACCTATCAGTTTTTCCATCCATATTACCAGCCAGGACTATTACATAGATCAGTCACCACTCCTAAGTTCCATAATTAATCTGAATTCAGGTGGGAATCCCTTTATTTGTTATTTCATGAATACACAGAAAATATATCTTTTTTTAGAATTTATTATTAATAGTATGCAAGTATACTCGGTATGATGCGAGACTCTTTATAGCTTACACCTTCATTTAGAGCTGTCTAGCTATAAGTAGTATTAAGAGTATATATTTTTCTACTCGAATAACAGACACATGGTGAGCCCTCAGGGTTGACCTCTGGGCTTTATGCTAATGGCAGTTTTGTTTTGTCTGGCACAGATCTTCGCCATACAGCTGTTGTCCCATCTGTGCACCCAGTACGCCCTGCCCAAATCCCTCAGTGTGGCACGTCTTGCCATTAGTGTGATGGGCACCCTCCTCACAGGTAGAAATAACTCTTTCATCTGTTGCTTTATCTCTTTATCTTTCTTCCATTTTCTCTTTACTTTGGTCTCCGTTCTTATTCATTTATTAGGGCTGGCATTTTATTAAAGAGTGTCTAAAAATAACATTGATAATTGAAGATATCAGACCATTAACTTTTTTTTTTTGGTAGCAAAAACCAAACTTGTCCCATTGTCTTAGTACACACTGCCCTCTGCTGGCCACTTTTTACTGCCTGTGACAAACCTTCATCTGCAGTGTTTATTAATTATGCATCAGCCATCCATTTATTGTTTTATCGAATGGAGTACCAGAGGAGTCTTGAGCACTGTTAAATCCTGCAGTTTCTGTGCAGTTTTGTATTGGACCGTTTTAGTTTTATGGTATGTTGTGCATCTGTTCGCAAAACAATCAAAAACTCCATGCGATATTGTAATATATATTCACTTAAGTAATCATTTTTTGTTTCTTTTACAGTGCTGACTCGTGCCAAGCGTTTTGCATTTTTCATGCCGACGCTGCCATGCCTGGTTTCATACTGCAAGGCTTTCCCTCCTCTCTTTGATGATGTCATGTCTCTGCTGGTTCAGGTGGGACAGGTGTCTGCTGCTGATGTCACCACCAAGGCCAGAGATATTGACCCTCTCATTGCCAGTAAGTGTATTGTACTGTTTTTAATTTGTATTGATCAGTGGTTATTGTGTTGGGGGGGGGGGGGGGGGTTGTAATTATTATACA
>JAUCMS010000002.1:9276343-9286971 GCA_032357445.1 Enteromius radiatus | reverse complement strand
TACATACATACATATTTATGTGTGTGTGTGTGTGTGTGTGTGTTTATATATATTAAATTATTCATATATTAAATTCTAAAATAATGTTAATTCATGAAAAGTCTTCAAATAATATTAACCTTTATAAGTAGCTTATATCTCACTTTAGACATGTTCTACTTTAAAGCATGTTATGGTCATGAATTTAATACAGTGTAGGTCATATTTTCACGATTTCTGTCTACTTAATTGTATATAATAAATCAATTGACAGACGGATTTGTGCTATAATACTGTACTTTAGAACAGATGCAGTGCTTTCAAATTCAACAAAAAAGATATTGATAGAGTTTGTTTTCTGCTTTGATTATATGGTTTGTTGCACTAAATTATTTACATTTAGCAGTTTTCTCCTAGGAGAAAGAACCAATTTAACTTGCATTGATTATAAAGCACTGTATTGTTTCACAAAATAGCACTATTTTAGTGTTTATTTGTTTACCCAAAGAGGCTAAATGCTGAATTTGCTTAGCATTATGATTTTTAAAAAACATACCTGTTGTCATTTTCCAGAACAAGGGGCTATCTTTGATGACTCCAAAGCTCACTTAAATACACTGTAATCTTTAATTACCAGTGCTGACATGGCGTATTACTTTTCACTGTTTCCCCTCAGAGAGTAAATTGCTCTTAACCAGCCAACCAGCCATTTAACGCCCTCATTATATACACATTTGACCTCGTTCCGATGGCTGTAAGCTGCATAACGCGTCCTCTTAAAGTGCTGAAGAGTCTTTGAGCACCTCTCTCTCTCTCTCTCTCTCTACACAACAGATGGCTGCAGTGCTGAGAGAGTATACATATTAATAGCACAATTACAATGCTCTACATCAAGATTGTGTCATTATCATTGTGATTGAAAAAGCAATTATGGTTCTTGATTATCATCAGCCACTGTAAATCTCTGTTATTTTGTTGTTGCCTCTGGGCACGATCCCCCCCATACGCAGTCAAGAAAGCGATCTCTGTGGTGCAGGGTTTGGGAGACGAGCACTCCTCTTTGACTGCCAATTAATTAGCTAGCCTTGCATTTGCATAATCGGCTCCTCGGGTGGTTTTGGGAGATGGCTCAGCCTCGTTCTGAAGCTGTGGCGACAGTTTGAAGGTGTAGATACTGTTCAGGGATCAGCTCGGCTGGCACAGGAAGTATGCGCTTTGAAATCTGCAGTGAAGTTCTTAAGGCAGGCTGCTTGGAGGCAGTCACTTTATAAAGAGAAAAAAACGAAACAAAATGGGAATAAAAAAAAATATCTGTGTGTGTGTGTGTGTGTGTGTGTGTGTGTATATATATATATATATATATATATATATATATATATATAAAACTAATAAAAAAAGAGAAACGTATAAACACACATATATATGACCCTAGTTATAAGTAGCATGGCTATATTTGTAACAATAGCCAACAATGCATAGTATGGGTCAATATTATTAATATTATATTATTATATATTTTTCTTTTATGTAAAAAAAAACCTAAACATCGTATTATCTACAGATCATGTTCCATAAAGATATTTTGTAAATTTCCTGTTGTAAATATATCAAAATTATTGTTTTTTAGTAATATGCATTGCTAAGAGCTTCATTTGGACAACTTTAAAAGTCTTTTCCCAATATAATTTTTTTTTTTTATCAGATCCCAGATTTTCATACATCAATAGAAACTTATTTATTCATGATATATGAATCTCAATTAAAAAAAAGACTTATGACTGATTTTGTTTTCCAGGGTCACATTATATTTAAATCATTACAAATCTAATATAGTATGTAGGCCTACATATTAAATAATATATTTTATATATAACAGTATTCTGTTTATTCTGACTGGATTTTGTGTATATATACTGTATAGAGTACATTTCAGTACAAATCTAATAGATGTAATACATCTAATAAATATATAACAATGTGTGGAATTTCAATTTTATGTTTACACTATAACCTTTAAATATTAATTGTATTTAATCATAATATTAGATATTAGTCATGTAATATTTAGAACTCTCAAAATACACCACTTTTTTCTGGCAGTCAGATAGTGTAGGCTATTTGTTTATCTTGAAGGGTATCTTACTTGATAACTTTGTGCTAAAATGTTGTGTTGATCCTCATATGTTAGTGCTGGTAAGTAAATCAATGTCTTTGCTTTACCAGCACAGTCATTCTCAGGGCAGTATTCCCATCGCATTATCCAAACGATTGCTGTAGATCCATTGAGAGGATATGTACTCTTTTGTTATGAGAGGCGGGGGGTTGCTCAAGGGGAGTGTGCGTACCTTCACTTTGTAAAGTCACAGATCCAATCTGTAACGCTATTGTAACCTCAGGTGTGAAATCTCGTACAGCCCACAGCTCAGTGGCTTTAGCAGCTCAGCTGTGAAATTATATCTGTTCTACCTCTTGAGAGCTCCAGAGAGGTGGGATGTGCGTGTGTGTGTGTGTGTGTGTGTGGAAGACTGTTAGTGTTCTTTGTGAAAAAGAAGAGAGTAGAAAAGAAGGAATAAAAAGTGGTAGGCCAGATCAAGAGTAGAAGCTGTTTAAAATCCATATGTATTCCTCATCTCAGGCTATGTTATTGCATTCCACAGATGAGTGATTCCCGGCCTCCAGTCACTGTGACTCTGTGTCATCTGAACAGTCCAGCAGAGGAACAGAGACGAGCTGTGGGGCTCACCTAAGGCTTATTGTTGGCATCATTGGGCAACCAGGTGAGACACAGGGCCTATGACCGATCTTAAATATCCAGAAAGAAATTTGTTACCCATTCTCAATGGGAAAGTGCCCAAGCAATTGCTCAAAAAGTTGTCCCATGTATCATCAGCCTCACAGTGTAAAAAATATAGCAAAGAGGCAAAATTCAATTGCAGATACATGTTCAAAATTCAACTGAAGATGTACAATGGCTCAAAAACTGGCATCAAAAATGCAACCTGGTCTCTTAAAAATATGTACCTCTGTGCACTTTTTGTGCAACACCGTTTTTACATGCATTACCGCTTGTTTTGCCGTAGTTTAAAGAGAAATGTCCAATGAGTGGTGCTAAAACACTGCTTCCATGTGTGACCCCTGGCACAATTTATTATGTTAGTATATGTATGTGGATCAGAATTGAACTAACTGTTGCTAAAAGTCAACTTTCTATCAATATAGCCTACACCAAATCCACCCTAAACCTACCTGATTTGTTGATGCAACTGTGGCATACCAGCTTCCTTTTACACAGATTTGAACTGTTTAGTTGAACCGTAGTTACACAGGAGCTTCTCGCCTCTCAAGTACATCTCTGTACTCCGTGAACTACTGAACAAACCTACCGTCTATGAAAACCCACAGATAGGAAGCTGTATATGTGTGATGCTAACGTTCAAAACATCAGTTTTCAAATATCCCAGCATATTATTATTCTTTTGCAATTTGTAATATTCATCAAGCAATTGTGTGAAAATTAGGGCTGGGCGATGTCGACCAATTTGGCATCGTACGATGTCTTGTGTGAAACATCGCGATGGACGATGGCATCTTCATAGGCGGGGGGTTGTAACTACAACACCAAGCCCCGCCCCACAACTGACAAAAATAACAGTGTTCGCGCGAGCAGGTGAGCTCGCGGCCCGTTTCTTCTCATGTACATCTGTTTTCCTCTCGCGGAAATGATTTAGTGCGCTCGCTTATTGATTGCATAGATTTGCCGCCATAGATTAAGTGTGTTTTTCGCAAGCTGGGTGCGGCGGGGCGGAGGATCGCGATGCCGGCTCAGCATCGTGATGTCTATCGGCCATCGGCAACGGACGATGGCATCGTCTATCAACCCAACCCAACCCTAGTGTTCATTTCTTTTGGAAACTAGTGATAAGTACTTATTGGTACATATTTTGTGTCTCGCTAAAATGTGCACCAAAGTACGTTTATATTGTACGTTTATTATGTAGTAAACAAATTACACAGTACCTTTAATTAAAGTTATTAATGAAATAATTGAACTATTTTATTATATTTGCAAATATAAAGGTGAAAATGTATTCCTGTAAAAGGTTCACAGCACAATGATGTGCTTTGATGAACAATGATGAAGCGTTGCACGCAGCGATGGCTAATCAGTTCCATGACTGGATTTTGGAATGCCAGACACAGCTTTATAAAATGAACCATGAATGCTAATCAGATTTTTACTGCAAGGATGATTTCATTTTGTGCAGAACCAGTGTGGTGATTAACTCCAAATTACATTAAAAAGGCTGCTTCACACTGGGGATAATGAAATATGAAATCGGTAGTTTTTCAGTTGATGGAGAGCGTGTAGGTGGCTGGGAAGATGAAGGAGAAACTCTGTGGATATTGGGAACACTTATTTGGAAAGCCTTTGTTATGATTGGAACGTCTTCCAGCTGTCGTCACCTTTATTACCACCTGTTTATTGTAGCTTTGGGAGTGATGAGACAATTCAATTTTTCCCCTCCAAGCACATAAACACATGAAATGGGCTCTTTATGACGCCTCTAATCCTTTATGAAGTGCATGAACAGACTGTCTGGACAAAAAATATTAGGTTTAAGGCCTCTGAGAGACAAAGAAAAGGGGAAGAATGAAAAACGGTTGTTCATTTTCTTTCGTTTAAGCTTGCCTCTATCCATGCCCTTTCAGTAACCGCTTTAAGTGGTGTCAGATGCAAGCAGACACATGAAACATGATTCTAGCCTTATTGCTCCTCAGCTTATTTAAATCACTAATGAGATTCCTTAAAATCATTCCAACCAATCAGATGAGAGAGAAGAGTAAGGCTCTATATATGTATATATATATATTGCACTGTAATTCTTTGTCACGGACAGGATATGCCCCTATTAAGTGAAGGTATGGGGGTCGTTTCTTTTAAAGAAAAATAGTGTGCGCTCTTTAAAACCTGCAAATGAAATTCCCAGGTTTTAGTGTGATAAAAAGTCTGTTAATCGGCTTCTGAAAAATGCTCTACATTTGTCTTCATGAACTAAGCCAGTGTGTAATTGCTCTTTTGACACATGAATGTGTGTGTGTGTGAGAGCTCTTGAGCAGCCCCAAAGGTAATTTTCGCTCGTCTTTGTATGATTTTCTCTCCTGGTGTGATGTAGAGTAACACAGAACAAGTGTAATATCACCTTTTGGAGATATCAGGGCAGCTTTTATTTAACACTCAATAAATAACAAACAATTTTCAGTATTTATGTGCTGCTTTTTTTTCATTATCTCAGATTTCTCTCCCATAAGCGTTCACGCGTAATGATAATGGCATAGCTGATAAATTCTGTTATGTTTTGAAATAACAAGTAAACAAACAAAAACAAATGAGAATAACAACTTGTAATTTTGTTGTTGTTAAAGGAATAGTTCACCCAAAAATGGAAATTAGCTGTTAATGTATTCACCCTCAGGTCATGCGAGATGTAGATGAGTTTGTTTCTTCATTGGAACAGATGTTGAGAATTACAGCATTACATCACTAGCTCACCAACGTGCCCTCTGTAGTAAATAAGTGCCATCAGAATGAGTCCAAACAGCTGATAAAAACATCTTAATAATCCATGAGTAACCCACACATCTCCAGTCCAACAGTTAGTGTCTAGTGAGGTGTTTATATTAAATTCATAATTAGAGGATTTTAATGTGAAATAAGTGGTCTTTTTACACCTTGATGCCTTTATTTCTTCCAAACATGCAGTTTATTACTTTCTAAGATATTAACTGATGTTCTGGAGTCACTGTGATGTTTGGATTCTCATTCTGACGGCACCCATTCATTAGAAAAGCTGACGCAATGCTTAATTTCTTTAAATCTGTTCCAGACATATGGGATGGCATGAGTGTTAGCATTTGTGGGCGAACTATTCCTTTAATAGTTAGAGCAATTTGTAGCAGCTTTCAAGACATTATTGCCTTTCAGTAACTCTTTGCCTACATATTTTGGGCTTTCTATTCTTTGTGTCATGTGAAATGGCTCTTCCCTCTTACTGTAAAGTGGAAATGAGCTCAGTGGTGTGTGTTTAGTACCCCAACTGCTGCTGTAGATCAGGCTAGTGGCTCTCTGAGGGGCCATCAATGTGTCCTGTGCAAAAAAGCAGCAGCCCCTCTCTAGCCTCCATGACTCTAACCTTGATAGCTCATGTCCCTCGCAGTTCATTTGCAGAGCCGTGGATGAAAAGTGTGTATGTGTGTCTGTTTCTCACAGGTTCGTTCTACCACGATGGTGTGTTTAACCAGGAGTCAATCTGGTAATGATGCATCCGTATGCAGTATATTTTCTGCACTGGGGTCGTGATCACCTTGTCTCAGCCCAGGCTGCAAAAAGGCAATATGTGAGAGGAGATTGCAGGTGACCTCACTTCCTCCTCCTACCAACATTTCGCGTTCCGCCACAATAAGCCGTTTGTATTCCTCTCATGTATAAAACTCCAGGCTGGCGAGATTACTTTCATCCAAATTATTTTTGTGACCTAAGGATATCCTATCAGTCCTTACCTTTTTAAGCCACTCTTTTCCTCCTTCCCTCATCGCAGGCTCCAGTGAGTTGGCAAAGGCAATGTGTGTGTGTGTGTGTGTGAGTAGTTTGACTTTTTCCCCCTCTAAGCCGTCTGTTTCCTTTGGCAAACACTGCCGTGTGCTTTCACTGTTTATTAACTGCCTCTCGGGTGCTCTAACTTTTTCTTGGAGCCCTGTTCATGAAGTTTAACAAGATCTCTCTGTTTTAAAATCAGCTTGATTTAGTTTCCAGACGCCGCGGGGTGAGACCTCAGGGGCGCTGCGACCCTCCTCAGGCTCTGCTGGTTAAAGTTTTGTGTCCTCGGTCAACTGGGTAACTGTAAGTGTGAAATATTGATATACTTGATCTTAGGAAGGTGAAAGAGAGGGATATTAACAATTTGGATGGTTATGGTTTTAATTGTGAGTGTAAAACTTCAGTATAATTAATTTATAACATTCTTTAAAAAACATCTTTAATGCTCACCAAGGCTGCATTTATTTAATCCAAAATATTGTGTAATATTGTGAAATATTATTAAAATTTAAAAAATATTATTTTCTGTTTTAATATATTTTAAAGCCAATTTGTTCCTTTGATAAATCATTAATTTAAATATTTAAATAAGTTTTTTTATGGCGCAAAAAAGTAGATATTTTGAAGAATGTTCATGCTGCCCTTTCTCCAGCTCCGCATATGGTTGAAGCAACATTAATGTGAATAAATAGAAGGATTTATAGTCTTAAATGACTGTTGAAGCTTTCACAAAGCTTTCCTTCAGATTAGAGTAACCACTCAAACATTTTTAGAGTTCAGAATAAGCCCAGAAAACATGCTAAACAGCCATGACAGCTCGGATTTACACAGTGTTGTGTTTAATTCAGAGCGAAGAGAGAGAGAAAGACATATTGTCAGCATGGTGTTGCTTTATAAACAGTCCCAATTAGCATGACGGATGGTTCCTGACTTCGATACCGTCCCACGAGGACATGAATATACAAGTCCTGTAATGCTACAAACAAACAGACAGGAATTTTTCATTCTTGCCGTCTCACAGCGTGCCTGCTGTTTTTTATCATACCTGACAACCTGTGCTATTTTAGGGAGAGGGCTTGTGGGACAGATCGACAATGGATTGCATGAGTAGGTGTGGTGGAATGATGAGCCGGAGATGGAAGTGTGAGTGTGTGTGTGTGTCTCTACAAAGCCTCTTGTGGGAAAGAGCCGAGACGTGCAGTGATGTTTTCTCTTTTCCCAGGGGATCTTTCCACATCCTTCCTTTCCTAGCCACTAACCAGACAGGATGCACCCCTCACAGCCAATCTGCCTGACAAATGGGAAGCAGAGTTTAAAAAAAAAAAAGCTCTATTTCATCTTATTCCAGCAGGTTTGACTTTGATATGCAGCAAAATAGCTCTGTCTCATTAACCCCAGATTTTCTCTTTGATATCTCTTCTGAGCAAATTCCAGCATATCTTGCTACCAAAATTGTATGTAAAATCAATAGCATCCAGTTTGTATCAAACTGATCCTAACAAAACCAACATATAATGTTCTTTGCCTTCACCTAAGTAATGTGCAGTATAGCAGTGTATTGAATCAGGGTCCAAAATTCACTTTCACAAATTCACAAATGTAACTTAATGACATTTGTGACATTTGTTTTGTTACACACACACACACACACACACACACACAAAAAGACCACCATAGAAATAGACTTAACTTGTGTAATAAATTTTTATTATTGCGAATAGAAATAATTATTACATAGTTTAAAAGAATATACTGTAGTTTAATACAATGTAATCATCTAAAATACAAAATATTAAAGAAATATAGAACTAAAAAAGAGTACTTTATTATTATACAGTACAGTATTTAAAATGTACTAATAAACAGTATGCTTGAGGATACAAATAAAGAGATTTAAGAAACAGCCGAGAAACTGTATTTAGAATGTTTTTATGACATGAAGAGAGTTAATGGGACAGTCTGAAACCTCCTGATTAATGATAAAATCTTTATTTTGTGGTGGAGTAACGCTTGTCAGCCAATAAAATTTTAAGAACACAGCTAAATGTTGAATAAGTGTATTTTTGGAAACCACTGCTTACTGTATGTTGCAATTGTTAAACTTACCATCTACTTTTTTACTCTCATTTGGTGTGTGTTCATTTTGGAGCCTGCTTCAAATGCTTCATAATTATGCTCAGAAACTCATTATTAGGAACATACCCTGAGGACAGTAATGAGTTAGCCTTTTGTCATTCTATATTTATAAATTAATTTTGCTAGGGTCAAATCCAGCCCTGAGGACATCTGTTTCCACAGCTGTAAATCAGGATGATAATTGTAGCAAATGCACATGATTTATCACGTGTGTGCGTGTGTGTATGCATGCAAATATCTCTCTATATGTGTGTTCTATACCCTGATGTAAAGCATCTTATGTTAATTGCAGACATAAGATTTGTCATAATGCATTTGTACACACACACACACACACACCAGTGGTGTCTTTCACGTAAAACCACACTTCTCATCTTCAGGTCTGATATTTGATAAACAAGAAAGTAGAAAAAGGAGGAATTATCTTTAGTGATGACAAGAATTGATTTCCAATATCCTCCAAGAAAGGCTGCATTATCGCGGGCGACTCGGGCCATTTGGTCTACATTACTGCGCCAGCCTGAGGCTGTAGATCAAGCTGACAGCTGTCGTAACCTGGACGAGTGCTCACACTGACGACGGATTGAAAAAGATATGCAGTCTGAATAGCTCTATCAAACACACACCGGAAACAGACCCTCAAGAGAAAGACAGAACGATTGATGTCAGTTTTTTCATTACTCATATTCCCATGATAAGAGCTGTATAAAATTATGAGAAGCTTTTACAAGGTTTTCTTTGGAACTGGTTGCCTGGAACAATGGTCAAGAATAATTTAAGATGGCATTGCAATTGACCAATCGGATGCAAGTCTGTTTCTGATTGGTCAGTAATTCCATCCAATAGTCTGGTGTTTCTGGCATCTGTGTAAGTATGTTTCGGAGGCAGTGTGTAAACGTGATTAACACAACGTGAGGTCATATTTATTTTCTAACATGCTTTATAGCTTTACAGCAGCAACAAATGCACATGTACAGCTATTCACTGTAATTATACTATAGTAACTTCCACTCATTTAACTGTGGGCAATTCCCTGGATGCACTGTACGCTCATAGCTTTGTTTTCATTCCTATCAAAAATCAAATATGGCACTATTCCAACTAAGGCATACAGGGAGCTCCAGAGTCGGAAAAAAAGCACACAAAACTACATACAACCGCTGTGTATAAAGATTGTTCAATTCACAAAAGTAAGCAAAACTGTCAAATGGTAAATTGTAACATCTTATCACAATTTGAGTTATGGTGCCTCTATTCTTCATAATACATCTTTCTGGTGTTCTCTCCTTTTAGTGCATTTCCAGAGGCAGCATATCAGGTCAGGCCTCAAACTCAGATAGTGCCACTCTATTAGACTCTATTCTGTATAAGAGTGTATTTTTATCTTGGGCTTTGGCAGGCAGAATAAATGGAGGCTCATTAGTTAGCTGTAATGTCTCTCACTCTGTGGTCTGTGAACACGCCGTTGTTTGGCATATTGAGGAATGACCTGAGCAGGGCTGTGTGTGTACAGAGCTGGAACTGAATACCGGCTTGTCTCTGTGTTGTCGCATCAGGGGGGGATTTAGAGTTGATGCAGGGATTTAGTGGCACTGGATAAATGCGTGTGTGCTTCTGTAAAAGCACTTTAACCGCGCTTTTGGGAAATGAAGTATGTGTGTCTGATGCAGTACTGCTGTCTCCACAGTTTGAACTTCTGTTCTGAATACCTGAACTTTAGTGTTTGAACAACAGTTTGGGGCTTCGGGATGACAGAATTCTACAATATAATGTAAAAATACATGCAAGAAATAAAAAAAAAAATTGAAATAAACACCTTTAAACCAGTGTTTTATATAAAATTTGGGGGCGGTCGTGGCCTAATGGATAGGGAGTTGGGCTTGTAACCCAAAGGTCGCCGGTTCGAGTCCCAGGTCCG
>JAUCMS010000002.1:9263018-9273952 GCA_032357445.1 Enteromius radiatus | reverse complement strand
GTGTTAAAAAGTGGAGAGATATGCTTCAAACGGATGTTTACCGCGAGCGTCTCATCTGGATTTTCTATGCTGACTGACTTGTTTGCACGCAGGTCTGTTGTTGTGGGGACATTTTCACGCCCCGAAACGAACTGTGATTGGTTGTTTGACATGTCGGTCAAACGGCTTTATGGGCGGGCCTTCAGCCGTCAGTCTACGGCTACGCGAGACTACTGTTGTGCCAAATCTCTGGTTGATTCATTACAGGCAGAAAATGAAAGATTTGTATTAGTATGATAGGAATAGTAACAATCTAATGAATCTTAAATATAAATAATACGAGATCACACAATAAATATCATGGTTATTAGTGATTCTTAGTATAATTAAGAATTGTTTAAGCAGTATTACATTACTGTTTTATGATATTCATTGAAATTAGTATAAATGCTAGTGTTATATGTATGTTTATAGAAAGACAGTTGAATAAACAAGAAATTAATATTAGGTAATGCTCATTTTAGACTTAAGCTTTCATTTTTGTAAATAAATTAGTATTTTTGAATGAGCCAATGATTGACTTTTGTTCCTGAATGAAATGAAATCATTAGATTGATTCACTGATTCACATCTAAAGACTGTCACTTGTAGCCACCTACTGGTGTAACAAGAATATTGCAAATATATGAGTTATTTGTAATCTTTGTAAAACAAATGAGAATGTTTGAAGTTATTATGTACTATGAATGACGTTATGAATCTGATATAAAAGGACTCAAATGAGGAATTTTTGCAGGGGAGGGGTTGTCTGATAAATGAGGAAGCAGCTTTGATTATTGAGAGATGATTTAGCTTATATGGCCAGCTAACATCGGATCGATCGAACAATAAATGCTGTGAGATTAAATGAGAGGCATCACACAGCCACGGGCAGAAAAAAAGATAAAGTGAGAGACTAAAAATCAATAGAAAGAAATTTATGCTCAGCTGTATTTTTTAAAAGCGTGTTAAAAACTCAGGACAGCAGAAAGAGCACTTATCACACAATGAATGACCTGCAGATATAAGCCTGGTTTAATGGGGTGTCTGGGAAAGCCATTAAAAGTGCCCAGCCATCATTAATGGAGATCTCATATCGTGTCAAATGGGCTTGTTCAGGCATCAACTCACACACTGTAGCTGGTAAAACTAAATTCAATCAAAATCCCAATAACCCTCGTTTTGTGGTACGATCAGATTATGAACAAGAAATCATCAACACATGTAGAAAAACTATTACAAATAAAGTTTACTCACTGTTAGGAAATATTGCCTATTAGGAAAAATATTAATTGTCAATGTAGTTATTGAGTTATTAACAGGTCCACAGCATTTGAATGTGTGTTGTTGAGATGTTTTGGATAATTCTATAGTGCTTTCACTTACTTTCAGCTCCATTCTACCACATTTAAACCCATTAAGCAGATTTCCCTTCAAAATAAGCAGTAAAAATATGGAAAAACCCCACAGATTTGGTCTGGGCCCTGATGGAAAGGAAGTCTAAGCTGAAGCTGTTTCTCACTGCAAGGGAATGTCACGGCCTGAGTCTGAAGCCTGGCTATATTCTCATTTTTTTCCTGTTCTTGGCTTATTATCATGCAGTTTATAGTTTCATATAAATGCTCTCTTGGTTTTAGGCCTGGTACTGCAGCCGGTTAGTTAGAAGTCTGTGAGACCCTTTTTTCGTAAATTTTTATGGTGGTGAGATAACTGCTCGGAGCAAATCCTATCTGAGGATCTCATGTCAGATCAGAAATCTTACATTATTCGTCTCTGTATACTTTGAGTTACTTGTATGATGCACGAGGAGAAGAACTTTTTAAAGATGATACACAAACAAACACACCTGTTTAAATGCAGCCATTGCAAACTCTAGACATCTAGGCCTCTTTGCTGGACATCCATCTTTTCACTTGTGAAGGTCAATTCATTTCACAAGTAATTGCACTTCAAGGTTCTTAATTTTAATGAGATAGTTAATCATTTAATTCCCAACCATATCAATAAACCCTGTCAAAATTATTCTTTATTAACCTCATAATTGTCAAACCTCATTAGAGCAAATGGGCAGTTATAGTGTATAGCTGAGCCCAGGTAATGAAGGGTGGATCCAATCGCTGTTCAGGGCCTTTAATTCCTTTCCTGTTTCTCACACTGTGAATTATCCATCCTCTGTGGAAAGCATTCTGATGCAGAGTAGACCATCATAAAGACCCTGGAGCTGGAAATTACAATTAAATCACAAAACGTCAGGGATGGACTGGGATGAAAATTTTTTGGTCCAACCAGCCCACCAACACACACACACACACACACAAATATATACACACACAGACTATATATGTCCCAAAGAAAAAAAGCTAAAAAAAATTACATTTACAATTAATAAAAATAAGTATGCAACTGTGTACATATAGGCTCATATAATAAAACAATGTATCTTAAAATATTACAATAAAAGGAGATCATTTTTATGTTTTATTTTGGTATGACTGTAGCCCTGCAGTGTCAGGCCTAAAATCAAATTGACTTAATGTATAAGATTCATTCTTCATTCTGTGTTCTTGTTCAAGTCCCCAAACGCATAAGACTCTTAATAGATTTCATGTTCACCTGCGCATGTCAGCGGAAGTAAAAACCCGGTGAAGCACGCGACTCTCGCTCCGCTCCTGAATATTTCAGTATTTAGATTACCTGCAGCAGCATTGCTGAAGATTTGTCGGAGCACCTCAGACAGGAGTGTAACGTAAAAACCAAGCAGGTGGGTTTTGAATTAAAGATGAGCCGTGGGGTTTAAGAAACGGATTCGACATGAATTTTTGATCTGAATCTGCCAGATGAGCAGACTCCCCTTACCAGATGCAGTTACACACTTGGCCACTGGGTGGTACTGTTCACCCGTCAATATTTGTGTTGAGGGCCGAAGCACTAAAAAAAAGCAAAAATTAAAAAAAAGGTATTTGACCTATGCTTGTTTTTCCGGGATATTTTACTCCGTATCCTAAATAGCAATATTCTCTTAATAAAGATGCAAAAAAATCGTTCGTTATAGGCCATATAGCCCTTAGATATAAAACGGGTGCTTTTTAGGCCAGGTTTCTGATAACATGAGAACCGTATTCATATTTACCTACTAACAATGCAAACATTGCGATAACATTAATTTCGTAATGATCATTACTGATGTACAAAGTCACTTGATATGCCTAAATTGTAACATTCGATGCAAGTGAAACATTTAATTTGGCTTAGCTGCTGTTTGTTTACATTTTTTTTTCACAGTTAGTTTGAAGAAACAACAATTGAAGGATACCTCTCTGTTGCAGACCACCTACTGAAGACCATTTCATACAGGTGGGTGACATCTAAAGTTGTGCTGTAGTGGATGCAATCATATTCAGCAATGACCTACTAAAAGCCATATTTTTCTGGATTTGATATGCAGCGATTGCTCTGTGTCAGTTGTAGCTTATTAGTTCACCCAAAAATAAAAGTATGTCATTGTTTGCATTCTGCATTTTGTTTCTATATTGTCAATTAAGAGCTCATATTCAAATTGGAGGCATTGGTTTGAAGGTAAAAACAAATATTTTAAGGATGAATTTGTTTATGACAAACACACACTTATTTGCTGTACAAGTGGATGGACTGGAATCATGTGGATTATCAGCTGTTTGGACTCATTCTGATGGAGTATCCATTGGTGAAGAAATGACCTAATGCTACATTTCTCTTTTCCGAAGATGAAATAACTCTAGGATGAAATCTAGGATGGCCTAAGGATGAAATCTAGGATGGTGAGTAAATTTTCAGCAAGTTTACATTTTTACATGAGGTATTCCTGTAATGTATACACCTACACAGTCTAAAACAATGTGTTGTAGTTGTACGCCTTTACATATCAGGTTGGACTAACTGTAGTGTACAATATGTTGTAGTTCACAGAAGTTAACATTTCCTCTGGTGCTATATTTTGTTTGTCTTCATTTATATCTTTAGCTACCTGCTGTAATCATGATAACATATGCACTTTCCACAACATAACATATGCAGGTTGCTTTGGTAATCCGCCTGCCAAGAAAATAAATGCAAATGTAATTAGGCGGTGTGATTGGATTATACAGTATGGCACAAATATCTCTGAACATGAATGGAATTAGAACAGCTCTTTATTGCCACTCTAGAGTGCAGTAGCTTTGGGTTTCGAGCTGAAAGCAGGGTTTCTGCTGGCCTGCTTGTCTTGGCACAGATGGAGTTTGTCTTGGATTGAGGAGTCGACCATCAGAAAATCAATGAACCAGACTGCGTTCTATAAGTAGTGTTCATTTCCATAATCACACATGGGCTTTTAATGGGGGGCTGAAGGATTTTGTGGCCTTCATACTTTCTCTTTCTCTCTCTCACTCTCATTTCCTTATGTACACACACATATTCACCCCCATTTTTAATTTTCAATTTAAATGGGTTTCAACAAACAGCATTCGATAATCCTACTCAAATTCAATGCGAATCCTAGCAATCTGTGGACCCTTTTCAGTCACACCATGTGCTCTTCGTCTCTTCTCACCGTGTGTTTAGAGCACGTTTAATGCATTATTTCAGCTTGATTTACTAATATAAAAAAAAACCATTAGCCCTTTAAGTTTAATGAATTAATTAATGAGAAGGCTGGTTATGTTATGACTTAAATTAGTCATAAATGCTTGGTATAATGCTTAGTTAGTTGTTTTCAATAAGATCTGAGACTATTGTTCACATGCTATTTCAGTTCTTACTCATCTTTCTTGTTGTGTTTACACATAGTCTGATGTCACTTGTATAAAAGACGGTCCTTAATTAACTTTCAGTAAGATGTGTGTAGCGATTAAAATATTTACATTTAGTTTCGGCTAACATTGCTAAATGTAAGTATTTTTATTAATTAGTTCTTTACATTTACTGACATGAACTCAATGTGCCATTTGCCCACATGTACACGTACTCTAATTTAATTGCATCTGGCTCAATTAATTTGTTGTCAACAGTGTTTCAGGCAAACTTTGAAAGCTTTAGGCCATGCATTTTCTAAATAAATGAGCAAAAACCACAAGTGTTACAATTATCCCTGCTCCCTGCTACATAATCAATAATAATAAGCTTAGATAAATCCACTTCTGGTTCCTCACAGCAGGGATGGAGGAGATGAAATAGGCTGCTTCAGATTTCCACAGCTGTAAATTCTGTATCACAGCAGGTTGTTTAAATTCTCATCCAGTATGGCCACATCTCCTCTTCTCATTCAGCATTCTCTGAGCTCTTTCTGAAACCCAGATGGACAGGCAGACAGATGAAGGTGTATTTGTCAATAGGCTCCCTTTCTCTGCCTTCCTTCACCTCATTAAATACAGCATATCGCTTTCCTTTATCTCTCCATCCTCCCTTTCCTCTGTTTGCTGCTCTCTGTCTGTATCTGTGTCTCGTGTTTCCTCTTTTTAACGTGCTATGTCAATGCTATGTAAAGATGCTCTCTCTGTTTGAGTGTCTGTGTCTTCATCTTCTCTTGAACGTTCCTATTTCGTTCTCCGTACGGATAGATACAGTATGTCTAGGGTTGAAGCAAAATGTTGGTCTTTGTTTTTCCCAGTGATTCTCAGGAGAGAATTTTTAGTGAATCTTCATAAAGCAAGGCAGTCTTGGCATAGCAGTGCTGAATATAATAGCCCTTTTGTCTGTAAAAGCAGTGAAAACAATATCCAAAGATTGCATACAGACAAAATAGAATATCAAACGATGCATACAGTGGCCTCCTAAAGCAGCTGGACAGTGAATTAAAAACATGTTTTACTTGGAAGGTTGCTCTTATCTTTCTTTAAAATAAATCAAGGTTTATCTGATGCAATGAAATTCATACTAATCAGTTTGTTCAAATGCTTTTTGGGCTGTTGTGTTTATAAGTGATGTGCAATATGTGTTATAAATATAAAAAAAAATATGCTTAGTGTGCATACATGAGTACTTTGGTCAGTCAGATGAGAGGGAAGACAATTTAGAAACCACCCCCATCCTATTTGCACTTAGTCGCTGTTGTATTTGAACGCACATACATACCTCCTGTGTGTAAAGTCTCCTTTAACCTGCGTAATGACTACTGTGATATTGAGGTTGTTTGAATGATGGCTGGTTCGAGCCATGCTTTGATGCTCGTGGAGTGCTACGGCAGCATCAGATGACCTGACAGGTATCAGGTAATAATGGAGCTGTAGACAGGGGCAGAATAGCAAGGTAGGATTTGTCTCAAGTGCGCCCTCTCTCTCTTTCTCATTGTTTCTCGCTACGTGTTTCACCTCCAGGTTCTGTGATGAATTATATATAGGATTCAGTCTGGCTGGACATTGTCTTTGGATCAAAGCTCAGGTTTGTGCATGTGTGTGTGCACGACTACGGTCTGTACTTCACATTTTCTTTTTTAAAGCATACTTCCAACATTATTCATTTACTCTGTTGCTAGTGGCCTGTCCAAAACAACACAGAACCTTAAAGACTTTCATTGGTGTTGTGTTCTAGTTAAGTCTTTTACTTTTAGTCAAAGCTGAAAAGTCTCTATTTATTTACTTGTTTGTTTTTTTCCAGTATTTGTGTTTCAATGTGGTAGTGTCAAAGTCAGTGAGGTCCAGTGCTGACCTTTTATTGACCTTTTATTGTATGAACAAACACAGTATTCTTGAAAATATACTTGTTCCACTGAAGAACAAAGTCATACTAGTTTGGAATGAGTAGATAATGACATAGTCATTGTAGTCAAAAGTCATTTTAATTATGGTATGTCATAAGAGTATGATGAACGAATCCCAAATGGCGGAAAACCGAAGTTTGGTAAATTAACTTTTTTACAAGTTCTCACTGTAATTACAATTCTACAAACGGGAAGGTAGACGGCCCAGGTCACGCTGTTTCCATGGCTGAACAACAGAGGATTGCATTTCACTTTTGGCCAAAGTAAATGTGTTGAAAGATTTAGAGCAGTCTCTATCCAAGTGAGCTCTTCTCTACTCCTCGGTTTCCTGTGTAAAACAGTCTGAGGAGTTCATCTTCGTGACAAATGTGAACTCTTGACTCTGTGCTGATTAGCCCTGTCAAAACATCTTTGTGTTTCATTTATGGCCCTCCCTTTGTCTTCTCTTTCCTTTTCCTTTCTAGTCGGTTTCGGTATTGACCTTCCTGTGTAACAAGTGAACTCTTCGTGCTGTTCTGCTCCTGTCTCCTGTCTGGGTTTAAATGTACAGGCTGCTCTATGTGTTGTCTGCTGCCAATCAATGTTGTTATGTACGCTTCTCAGAAACTCACGCCAACGTCTCAAGTGCCGGCCCACCTATAGATTCTTATGAAGTGAGCCATTTTGCCTGGGTTTGAAAAATCAGATAAGCTTAAACCGAGGTTGAAAGACTCTGTTTTCATGCTTGATTAGGAGATTGCTTTTTTCTACTCCAGGCCTTTTCAGTATCATGACTCTAATCAGTTGCTTTTGAAAGCTAATTATGGTTATTCCACTGATAGTGTGTGTGAGTGAGTGCAGTTTCTGCCCATGTATTTGTTTGTTTAATGTGTGAATAATTTGAGAATGGTATGTGAGCATGTGTGAAAACAAATTGTGTGTTTGCATGTGAGTGAAAATGAGCTGTGCAGGCCTCTGTAAATGGCGAGATTTTCTCTAGTGACCAACACTCTTAGTGAAAAATAGGTAGGCATAAGTAGGTATATATTGGGATATATCCACACCATTTTATTTTTTATTGTTAATGCTAATTTCCTCTATTTTTACATTATTTACAATTATTGCTATTGTCATTATTTTTAATAAATCTCAATAACTCTAATGTAATTTTACTATTTGGAAGTAACGTGACACATTACATATGGTTATATTTCATTGAAACAGTTTTGCCTTTTAATCTTTGATTTATATTCTATGTTTGTTTTATTGTAGTTATTGTTTATTACATTATTTTAGTGTTGTGTTTTTGTTTTTATAAGCTGTAAAATATACAGGCACCAATGTTATACCAGAAATACTGTCACAGTGAATTTTAACAATGAATTTCTGGCAACCACAGCTGCTATTTTTTTCTAAATCAAACATTTAATGGGATGTTTTTCCAGTGTACTATAGATGTAGTCATAAAAGCGGTTTCTCTTTCAGCAGGCTAGATTTTGGAAGAAGGAGGTGGAAGGGGGGTGCAAGAAGAGGGCGCTGAAATAGAATTCATTAGTTCTAACGATCCGCCAATAAAAGAGTTTCCTGCGTTTTCCGCTTACTCCTTTTCATCCAGATGGAATGTAAACAAACACAATCAGAGGCAAATGGGTGCAAATGCGATGTGGCAGAGGAATTGAGCTTAATTTATTAGCAGTGTTTACACGGCCCCTGTTTCCTTCACCCAGCTAACACAGCTGACTGAGTGTAAATGAAGGAAATCATCAGGTTCATGCAAAATGTAAATAATTAATCCTGACATAAATAGATGGTGCAATTATGAAAAGCAACTCTGAGCTGATTCAGCCTGGCTGCTTTAAACGAGAGTATTGTGCAGTTTGACAGTGAGAATTCAATTCCGAGCTCTCGTGTGGTGTATAATGTCGCTTGAGGAGCAAGACATCAATTGGCCTTGAAGGTGGCGGTAATGATGTTTTTCCTGTCAGAGCTTTGAAAGAATAAGAGGTCAGACCTGCCCGTGATTATTTTTCATGTAATGGTGCATCCAAGAGCAGCAGATTCAACAAACAATTTCAAAACAAATCATACGTCTTATCATTCTCACACTTAAAATTCATGGAAAAGATTAGATTATAGTGTTTGTGCTTTGAGACATAATCTTGTTATTACAGAGGATGAAATGGCTTAGATTCACAGGGTCAAGCTAAATGACTCCGCTGAGGGAAAGTGGTTATTGATGGCTCCTCATCAATATTTGTTCCCGGGCAGAGAGGCGCTGTGTGAAATATTTATTTAGGTTTCGTTCCATCAGTGGCATTCCGTTCTAATTCACATTCCACTCCATTGTGTTCCATTAGAATTCTGGAGGGTTCCAGCCTTGCGCGGGGTCTTGATCAACTCCGTTTCCATGGGAGTCTTCGCTTTCTCTGGCAGACTCCAGCTGAGAGAAGAGCTCTTTCAGTACATTCTGTGCAGCCGTCGTCTCTCAGAGAACCCAAACTAGTGGTATTTCCTGCCCTCTTTCTTCCTCATCCTAAGCCCTATTCACATGCTCTCTGCTTTTCATCAGACACAGATTGGGAAGTCAGAACTTAGCTTTTCAGATAAGACTGAGAATACACTTCTAGTGAAGCTCTGCAAATATTTGATGCTGTTGGATTAATTGACACTAGATCAGTATTCATTTACAAAATAAAGTGTGGGATTTCAGTGCTATGAATTTCCACAGGCTTATTTGACACCTTGTTCTGAATCTCATATTTTAGGCTTGTTTCACACTGCACGCATGATTACAAGTAGCAGTGCTAATATGTACCATTTAGGCGTAAATTAGGATTAAATATATACATTTTATCCTTTATACCTTAGGGTAGCACCTCAGTGATAGCTTTTTACCCTTTTTGTGGGTTCAATGTAACTATTTGAGTATCTCAGATAACCGCTAAGCCACCCACGTTTTCATTCAGATACGTTTGATCTTTACACTGACCATGCAAATAGTTATATTAGTCATTTAGTGATCATTCAAAAAGCTTTTTACATCTTTCTCCCTTTTCTATGCGGTTTACTGTTGGGACACACTCTTGCGATTTGGCAAAATGTTTAATTAGCTGAATTAGCATAATAACAGGTTTGACTGCACTTGAACACATCAGAAAAACAATAAAATTGAATTAATTAGCTTCATGAATATTATGCCTATCATGTCCGGTTGGATGAGATTGTATTGATTCAGAGCTGGTACACTGATCTTAGACTGCTGTTACAAAGGTTGACAGGTTTGTTTAGTGAACTGAATATACTAATAAAAATAATCACTATCGGATGGGAGGTGGATTCCCCACTCTGGTCTATGCATCCCTGCCTCTGCTTAATTATTTTTATCTGCGGTGGTTATAAAATGATTTGCGAAACACGCTGTGAATCCCCTTCTGAATCCAACGATTCGCGAAACACGCTGTGAAATCCCGTTCTGAATCCAACGATTCACGAAACGCGCTGTGAAATCCCGTTCTGAATCAAACGATTCGCGAAACACGCTGTGAAATCCCGTTCTAAATCAAACGATTACCGACAAGCTTTTTGAAATCCCGTTCTGAATCAAACAATTCGTGAAACACGCTGTGAAATCCCGTTCTAAATCAAACGATTCGCGAAACGCGCTGTGAAATCCCGTTCTGAATCAAATGATTCGCAAAACGCTCTGTGAAATCCCGTTCTAAATCAAACGATTACCGACAAGCTTTTTGAAATCCCGTTCTAAATCAAACGTTTCGTGAAACTCTCTATGAAATCCCGTTCTAAATGAAATGATTCGCGAAACGCGCTGTGAAATCCCGTTCTAAATCAAACGATTACCGACAAGCTTTTTGAAATCCCGTTCTGAATCAAACGATTCGCGAAACGCTCTGTGAAATCCCGTTCTAAATCAAACGATTACCGACAAGCTTTTTGAAATCCCATTCTAAATCAAACGTTTCGCGAAACTCTCTATGAAATCCCGTTCTGAATCAAATGATTCGCGAAACGCGCTGTGAAATCCCGTTCTAAATCAAACGATTACCGACAAGCTTTTTGAAATCCCGTTCTAAATCAAACGTTTCGCGAAACGCGCTGTGAAATCCCGTTCTAAATCAAACGATTACCGGCAAGCTTTTTGAAATCCCGTTCTGAATCAAACGATTCGCGAAACGCGCTGTGAAATCCCGTTCTAAATCAAACGATT
>JAUCMS010000002.1:9226782-9239647 GCA_032357445.1 Enteromius radiatus | reverse complement strand
TAGCCAAATGGTATGATCATAACACCCCGCGAATACTCGACTGTGAGATCGGGAGTCGAATCAAGCTCCTCGAATCGAAGCATCGAATCGTCGACTATTCGAGGACACCCCTAGTATTTTCATTTACTGTATATGTACTCAATACTTGGTAGGGGCTTCTTTTGCTTTAATTACTGCCTCAATTCGACATGGCATGGAAGTGATCAGTTTGTGGCACTGCTGAGGAGGTATGGAAGCTCAGGTTTCTTTCACAGTGGCCTTCAGCTCATCTGCAATTTTTGGTTTCTTATTTTCCTCTTGACAATACCCCATAGATTCTCTGTGGGGTTCAGGTCTGGTGAGTTTGCTGGCCAGTCAAGCACACCAACATCATGGTAATTTTAATCAGCTTTTGGTGCTTTTGGCAGAGTGGGCAGGTGCCAAATCCTGATGGAAAATGAAATTAGCATCTTTAAAAAACTGGTCTGCAGAAGTGCTCCAAAATTGTTTGGTAAACGGGTGGGTGCAGTGATGTTGGTTTTCAAAAAACACAATGTACCAACACCAGCAGATGACATTGCAGCCCAAATCAGCACAGACTGTGGAAACTTAACACTAGAGGTTCTCCACCCTTCCTCCATACTATAGGATCCAAATGAAATACGAAACCTGCTCTCATCTGAAAAGAGGTCAGAAACAGTCCAGTTCTTCTCCGTAGCACAGGTAAGACGCCTCTGACGTTTTCGCAATTAAAAGAACCAAAGACTATACTTCAGTCTATGTGTACTAAATTTATTCAATTCAAGAGTTTCACAATTTCAGTTGAGTTACTGAAGAAAAAAAAAACGAGATTCTAATTCATTGAGATGTATTTTTAAGGCAGGTAGGCAAGACTAGGCATGATGCTGCAGAAAAGTCTTAAAGTGTACATTCCACCAGTCCTGATGGGTTAATAGTGCCTTTTTGTCAATTTCACCTTAACTAGAAGATAGTCATGTGGCATCCCTCCCTGCTCCCATCTCAGAACCCAGGAGCTGCTGTGATGGAGTGAGAGGAGGGGGCCTTATGCTGTGATTGAGGATGTGCAGCTGGCGTCTCTGCCTTGCCCGAGTAAAAATCCATCAGAGTATTAACCTTGTGAAATAAATCAGGAGATGCAGGCAGACAGGATGAATAGCACTGCCTGAATATAGGCTGTCATGTGAATAGTGAAATGAACAATGTCCGTGCCGCAGAGGGGCTGTCTGAATGCTGTTGCTGCACTATTGTGTCACACACAATGGACAAAGCTACATCAGGGCTTCGCTGCGATTTCAGCTATTTTGACATTTTGACTGCTTTTTTTTCTTTTACGTTCTGGATCACCTTTAAAAGCCAGAGTGGTACAATGTAGGGAGGCTCATTCATGATTAGACACGCACTCCAGTAGTGTTGGAGAGTGAAATCAGAGAAAGAAAGTGGAAGCGATAGAGAGGGAGGGTTGGGAAGGGTGAGAACTTGATTGATCTGGATCCTTTTGACCTATTTCAGTAGTGGTTAATGGTGCTGCTTTAAACCAGAGGGTAAAAGAAAACACCTGTTCTTCTTCTTTTAATACACACTTTGGTCTCTGCCAGGTGCACCCTAAGAGGTTTTAGAAAAGAACTTGGATTGGAGGCACCTGTTTAGGGAGAGAGCAGCACCTCTCCTGGCTATTGCTGAAATGCAGAGAGATATAATAGATACTTGTTCCCATTTGAATTAGGAGCTTTTTCAAATCTTTACACAGAAAAAATACAAAGGTCAAAAAGACTGTTCTTTGTGAGTTAAAGGTATAGTTCAACCAAAAGATGCTTTAAAGAATGTGCTGTTTGCTTAACTGAACTGTTTTTGACATTTCATTCTTGTTTCAAAAGGAGCTACGTATACTGAATCTGCTTTGTTTAAAGTTTTATCTTACTCACTCTGGATCCAGGTTCTGGCTGTATTTACTCTGACTTGATTTAAGTGCAGCGTTTGACATGTCCTTTTATATAGACAAGAACATGTAGCTTGGCTTCGAGGCCAGGGAGAAGTAGGGAATTGTTTTTCTTCCCCTGCTCCAAAACATTACGGCAGGGGTTGTCAACCATGGTCCTGGAGTTCCACAGTTTTGCTCCAACCTTGATCAAACTCACCTGCCTGTAGCTTACTATTGCTGCATCCGAAATCACATACTGCTTAAGTAGGTACTACATTTAAAATTGAACGTACTACCCGACCTTATTCTATATAGTATGAATGGAATTCGGACGTACTACATCCGCCATATTGATGGTGTCATGCGTCGTCACAAGAGCGCGACAATTTAAACTTTCAATAAGTCATCCGATTATTTAGATTGTGTTAAACAAGTGTAATTTAATCAGTAAGTACCTTTTTTTCCTGAGGTACTTACACTTGAAATGAGCCGCGTCTCAACTTTCCGCCATTATTTGAATATGACGCCTCCTCTCCCGGAGCCTCATGGGATAGGAAAGCGTCCATGGTATGCCTACTATAGAATTCGTCCGGAAGCAGTAGGTCATCCGGGTACTTCTCGCCTACTGATTTTCGAATGCTATGAATTCGGACATACTACTCCCTTTCGCATACTGTTCTTCATGTAATATATAATAGGGAAGTAAGCGATTTTGGACGCAGCATAGTAATCCTGAACAGCATAATTGGCTGGTTCAGGTGTGTCCGATTAGGGCTGGAGATAAAATTTGCAGGAGAGTGGCCCTCATGGACCAGGGTTGAGAAAGTCTGCATTATGGTGTACCCCATGGCTCCATTATCAGTCCTCTTCTGTTTGCATTAATTGAGTTTCAGTAAGCAGATTAGTGCTATTATTAAAAGTAGTTTCTTTCAACTAAGATCTATTGCCAATATCAAAGTGATGCTCTCTAAGAAAGACTTTGTTATTCATGCATTTATTACCTCAAAGTTGGATTATTGTAAGTCTTTATACCTGGAGATATTATAACTTAAGATCAGTTCCTTTTAGTCCACTTCTCTTTTGCTTGCCATATTGTCCTCCTTATTCAGTGCCCATGTGTTGATTGCTCAGAAGTGGCATACCCTTGGAAGCAGCACCACCTGTGGTCTCCAATAAGACATCTATCCTCCCCTCTGTCCTCAAGTCTCTCCCTCCACCCTCATCCACGCCTCCACCGTGAAGCTCTAAAAGGCCTTTGCAATCAAGGTTTTAATTAGTATGGGGAATAGAAGGCAGATGAGACAAGAAACAAGCTCAATCAACAGCTCTGTGGGGTCTGTAATGGAGGTGGATGAGGAGGCCCTGGGTGGTGAAACTGTAGTTCAAGGCACATTCTTACAGCCTCTCGTTCCAGCACATGAACAATCCTAACTAACAGCACTGTCTGCCCTTAATCTTTGTTTCCTGTCCTCACACTGCTCTGCGTGCTGTTGAAGTGGCATATGTATGGCTATGACTTTTTGAGATCTCTTATGCTGATAAGTCCTCTAAATCTCCAACAAAGAACATAAAAACTGTTTTAAAAAGGATCACTAAAGAATAATTTGTATTTTCAAATATTAATATTAAAATAGAAAACATTTATTGTAAGTGATAATACTTCCTAATATTGCTAAATCTTACCAACTCCAAATATTTGAACACACACATTTTATTTTTACCGTATATAAATATATGTTTTTAGTTTTATCAAAATAAGATTGATCACACAAAATGTATATATAGTGTTTATTTAATACTGAACAGAATAAGATATTTCACATAAGACTTTTACATATAATCCACAAGAGAAAAAAATACATACAGTCATACAGCACGCAACTGTTGCAAAAGCTTCAAATGTTCACTAATGCTTGAGAACAAAAAGAATGATGCATTACTGTAAGAGCCTGGAGGTGCAAACTTTTTGAATTTGAAGATCAGGTTTGATTGAACTTATTTTGACTTCTTGCAAGCATCTCTTGTTCCTTCTGAAGAGCAGTACTAAATAAAATATATATATATATTTATGATATGATATTTGGGCAAAACAAGGCAATCCTTCTGTTCAAAAGCTTACACCCCTGGCTTTTAATGCATTGTTGTTCCTTCTGGAGCATCAGTGACTGTTTGACCTTTTTATGATAGTTGCGTATACTGTAAGTCCCTCAGTTGTCCTCAGTGTGAACAGATGAATCTCAGAATCATACAGTCATTGTAGGAAAGGGTCCAAATATGCAGAAGATGCTGGAAAACCAAGGAATGTTTGGCACCTGAATGATTTTTCTAAAGACCAGCGGGCAGTTTAGCTGTTTAGGTCAAACAAGGGACTTTTGAACTACTTTCAAAAACAAATAACAGCTGTGGATCATCCAGGTATGATGACAATATCAAGAATTCATTTTTATAACACTAGAAATAGAAATAACATTATTTTTTATATTTGTAACTGTCAAAGCAATCTCCTCACTGATTTACTGGAACTCCAGCATCCAACCAAAGACTGTCAAAACACTTTCAACCGGTAAATCAGTTCTTTTTCTTTAACTTCAAATTGCCATCATGTCTTTTTATTTTTAAACATAACATATAATCTGGTACTGTTTTTCTTAAGAGTGTGTATATGTATGAGAACAAGCAAACAAACAAGGAAAATTAAACAACATCACTGTGTGTACGTTTCAGGCCTGGAGCTTATTTTCAGTGTAATTCATCATCTTCGGATGGCATGGCACCCACTCAGGAGGTGTTGATTGAAGTTGGTACTTTCACTGTGGTAGAGGTTGGTCGGCTAAAGCCTTCACTGGGCTGTGACCGATAGCGGCAGCAGAGGCTAATGCCCGCTGAATGCCAGTGCACTCTGTATGTAATGCAAATGGCCTGACATTTAACTGCTGTGGGCAGGGTGTAATTAAAGATGTGGCCTTTAACAGCGCCTGTCCTCCCCTACTGATGAGACACAAAGAGAGAACAGGCTATAGTCCTCACTTACAATAGAAACAGGCTGAGGCATTTCTCATCAGTTAAAGACAACAAAGATTTTTATAATTACCCTGATTAGTTATTTAAGAGTTTCAGTTATGAAAAATGCTCAAACTCGGCATGCTAAGTATTTAAAGGGAAAGTCCACCCAAACATTAAATAATGCCTCCAAACACGCAAGACTTCCATTCATCTTTGAAACACAAATTAAGATATTTTTGATGATATCTGAGAGCTATCTTACCCTCAATAGACTGCAAAGCAACTACCACATGCAAGGCCCAAAAAGGTAGTAAGCACATTTTTAAAATAGTTAATGTGACATCAGTGGATCAACCGTAATTTTATGAAGCTACAATAATATTTACAACAATTTTCGACTCTTCTGTGACACTAATTAAAGACAGAAATAGCCTGTATAGCCTCAGGTAGACTGACTTTGAGCAAGAAGTTTGGGTCTTTCTATAAAATGAATGACCCAAGGTTCATGTTTTTCTTTTTTCAGGCATTGAGAGTAAATCACGATAGATCCCATTATATCAGGCACTTTTTCTTTGTTTCCATGGTGATGTGCTGTACATTCATTTATGTGGAATTAAGTCATCTATATGTGGCTCTATAACTGCATTCTGTCTTTTGCACTTTTTGTACTTCATACCTCAGCACTTTCTATGTGTGTGAGCCAGTTTTTTATTTTTTAGAATAGATTAATATGCTACCAAAGAAGTCAAGAATAACTTTACATCGTCTTGATTGGATGTGATGATGTGACCTGCTTAATGTAATTTCTTTTATCATCAGCCTGCTTTTACTAAGATACCAAATCTATCAAAGTAGATGTTTTAAAACAGTTGGATAACAGAGAGATGCAAAATACTGTAAAACTGAAATATTCATGTCTGATTTTGCCTTTCAAATGAACCAAGATGAGATCCTCAGGGAGAGGACGAGTCAGGCCAAGGAGAATATACTGCTCTCGTTATAAAGGTGACATAACATGGCTGTCCCTCTGTGCCTGTGCGCCACTACCAGCCATATATCACACAAGTGAAGATGTACGAAGAGCCCAGCGAACAAATCAAGGGCAGAGACACAAGGGAAATCTACTGGCGCAGAGTCACAGGCCAGGTTAAAGCCCTGCTCATCTATACGCTGTTTCTCCATCGCTAGTGACCATGTCGAGGGCTCAGGGAAAAGAGCCGAGCAGATTCTCAGATAGCGTTTGTACCGAGGGATGCCGAGCCCACAAGAGGGCAGCTTAACCTTGAATCCCCTTACATGATGCTCCGTTTAGACTCTCTAGATAAGTAGCCAAGAAAAATTGCCTCTGCCAAGCGCTATCTGCACTATTTTACTGGATCAGAAGTATATCTTGTGTTCAAAGTTGCACAAAACTGTGTCTTATTGGGTATCATTGTGGCTTAATATAATATTAAAGTGATAGTTTTGTGATTCGTAAACCTAATATGAATATATGTTGATGATTAGATATACATTAGCGTTTAAAAGTTTGCAGTAGGTAAACTTTTTTTTAAATCTTATGCTTAGTAAATACAGTAATATTGTGAAATTGTACAAATAATTTAACTTTTAATTTAATTAACTTTTACTGTTTTAATGTAATTTACAGAAAATGTTTATTCTTGTGATATCAAAGCTGGATTTTCTCACGATTATTCAGAAATCATTTTAATTTGATTTTCTAAAGAAACATTTCTTATTAATGTTACCACTTGTGCTGCTTAATATTTTTGTGTAAACTGTAATTTATTTAGTTTGTTTAAGCGTTCTTTGAAAATTAAGTAGAATAGCATTTATTTGGAATAAAACAAATAACTATAAATGTCTTTATGGTAATGAGCAATTTATTTAGCAAAATAATTAAAATTAAATTAAAAAGGATAAATTCACACTCACAAGCTGGACTGAACACACCGATTGAACTAGTTTTGTTAATATTAAAATGAATAGTACATCTGCCTTATTCCTTCAGCAATAGACAAAAGATTTTTTTCTCTAATTTTTTGCGCTCTCACTCTCACAGTGACTTTCATTGAATGAACAGAAACAGTTAAATATTCTTTACAATATCTTTTTGTGTATTACAGAAAAAAGAAAGTCAAACTGTTTCTTTAAGAGCTTACAAAGTTCTCCTCTGGGCTTTGAACACTTGGCATGTAATAGTATAACAAGCAATGTTTGTATCCTTTTTGATGTTTGTAAGTTTCATTATGTGTTGAGGAGCAATTAGGAAATGTAAGAGTTACAATATTCGTAGTGTGTTCGCATGCTTTGTTTGTTCTGAATGTTCACTCCTTTACCTTCTGTAACTCTCTTCCCCTCTCTTTTGTTCTGTTTATATGGTTAAATGACTTCTGTACAGTTTCAGAGGCTTGGTTGACCTTATCAAGATGCAATAATAAGCTGAGTTTATTACTAAGTTTATGTGTGTGTGCCAGTGTGTGGAGAGTATTGAACTTCTGCTCAGTCTGTTGTAGCTAACACATTAGGACAGCTCCTCAGCAAACAAAGGGCACATTATTTTCTCTAGGTCTGACCCAGACGGGGGTTATTAGAGCCCATGGACTCTGTTATCATGCTTCTAAAATCTCTGGCTATGCTGCACACTCAGTGTTTTGTGTAGGTTTAGCCTCTGGAAATGTTTTGGTATGATTTTGTCTCCATTTGTTGCTTTTTAAAAAAAAAAGCATGTACTACCAAACACTTTACAGTACAGTAATTTTTAAATAAATATATCTTACATAATTTTTGGAGTTTTTAAAATGATGTTTTAGTACCTTACTGTTTAAACGTTTGGGCCCAATAAGATTTTGTAATGTTTTTGAAAGAAGTATGTCATATTTACAAAAATACAGTAAAAATTGTGAAAACTGGATTGTCACAAGCTGTTACTATAGTCTTTTTTCTTTTAAATATATGCATATTTATTAAAATTTCACTTTTGAATTTTCACAAAGGCAATATTCACATGTCATTTGAATTTCATAAAGACATTTTTAAATAATTTTATATCTTGGATATATAAAAAGGTTTTCTTTGTTAGAAATCACGTGAAGTGCTTTTATATCAGCAGCATTGCTTAAATGAATGACTTCATATTCATTTGTTCTTTGGCGAGCATATGCATACAAGTGTGGGTGAAAATACGCTTGAGATATAGTAGAACTCTTAAAAAACTAAAACCCTTTCTTTTTCACTTTGTGGAACTATGTGTAAAACCTCACCAAAGAGATGCTCTTCTCTTAAGTCACAGTTTAAAGCAATTACACAACCAGTATGAAAAGTCTGACCGAACACGTTAACAGAGTGAGAAACAAGAACATTACAGTAATAAATCTCTCTCTCTTTCTCTCTTTTACACATGATCAAGTTAAAATCACACAAAATGTGTTAAAATAGCCATAACACAAAAAATGTGTTACAAATTCAAAAATAATGCCATAAATAGATTTAATTTATCAATTAACTTCTATTAACTAAATCAAATAAATATTTGGTGTTCCAGCTTTTGGTAAAACAGTTTCTGTTCTGAGGTACACTTAGATAAGCAACATATCAGTTTCAACCAAAAGCGCAGCTCATTTCGGCCATTGGCTGAACGAAGCAGATGCAGAGCTTGAGCTGTGATGCGGCGGTCCGCTTCAGATGCATAATATTTTAGTTTGCTACAAGCAGGACAAACAAGAAACACGTTCAACTCGGACATGCAGATGGCTGTTGTGGTAATAAACACCATAAATTCAGTAGCAACCGTTCGCGTGTATGTGCTTATTGCACATCTTGTGTATAAAAAGCATTTTGGCTATCGGGGGCCAAAGGCAGTCGCCTACCTTTGCCTAATAGGTACTATAAGTTTGCCCCTGCTTACAAATGTTGTTAAAACATAATCAGAGTTGTCAGTTGCCATTAAATGTACGCTACTTTGGAACTCATTTGCTAAACGACTTGATTTGTGAAATGAAAAAGGCGGCGAGTGTGCCAATCTGAGATCCATCTGAAATGCTGCCATTAATTCATTCTGGACTCAGACTAAGCATGAATGCACGCCTCCACTGCGTCAGGCTTCTGAAATAATAAATTACAGTGATGGCTCACACTCACTTCTGTGAATCGATAGTGTCCCTGTTCACCTGACAGCTTAATCGTGTGCACCACCTGACCAAACAAAATAAGACTCACCCTATTTCTCTTTCATCCTGACCTTGCTAGTGCTCTGTAAAATGCTCTCCAACATGTCTTCTGTTGTGTTCATGTATTGTTTTCTTCCCTAGCTTATCGTTTTCCTTTTATACTCTTTTTTTTTTTCACCTGTCTCTCTCTCTCTCTCTCTCTCTGTGCCATCAGTGCTCTTATTTAAAATGCGGGTCTGATGTTATGCATAATAAGTAACTTTGTCTCTCATATTGACAGAACTGTCAATCCAGAACAGCAGTTGTTAAAACAGGTAGGGAGAGAATTTACTACCTCCTGCTACAGTATAGATGTGAGTGCCAGCAGTCACAAATGTGCTTTGAGGCAGAGAGGCGCTGTTAAAGCTCTATTGTCTGTCGGCCCATAACTTCCTGAAGACATAAACTACCCTAGACTGTAAAATCAATTCAGTCAGTGGTGCTCGTAAAAAGCAGCAGCATTCTAGTCTTCTCACTCACACACACATAGACACGCAAACACACACCTGCTGTGTAAAAATGCGCAATCCAATCACTCTCTACTGCGTTCGCAGTATGCAGTTAAGTAATTACCGCTTATTTGGGCTTTTGTTGGCACCGAATGAATTTTACACTTGAGGAGCCTTTAATATGTTTGCGTTTCTGTTTAATGGGTGAATCTACCTTGGCTGGGCTGTGAACACTGACCTGTAAAATTTTCTGTGTTGTGTTTTATAAGGGCTCAGTTGATTTCAAGAGTTTAACAAATTAATTTAGTAATATGTTTATTAATAAAACAAATAGGAATAGATATAGGCAGATGGATGGTATAGATGGGTAGATAGGTAGATGGATATACACCAGGTAGGGAGGGATGGATGGATGTATTGATAAACAGTAAGTACATGGATAAACATGGATGATGAAGTATACAAAGGTGAATATATATATATATGCACACACAGTACTGTGCAAAAGTCTTAGGCCAGTATTTTCACAGACAAAGAATGGTTTTAAGTCAGTTTATATCTTTTGCGGTAGTGTCTCAGTTGGAAATATCAGTTTACATTTCTAAACATTATTTTTGTCATTAATTGTAATAATGCTGTGAGATTATTGTCCGCACAAGGAGTCTGACAGCAGCCAGTCCTCCACACAGAGATCTGATCTGAAATCTGGAATCACATGAAGTAACAGAACAAACTGAGACAGACTCAATCCAGAAGAACTGTGACAACGTCTCTAAGATGAAGAAAAAAACCTACCTGCAAAGCTACAGTAAAACAGCTTCTGTTGAGAGGTACACTTGCTCATAGTTTTTCAGGTAGCTTTCCAGGTAGATTTTTTTAAATAAATAACCGACTTAAAACCATTTTTTGGTGAAAATACTAGTGGCCTAAGACTTTTGCACAGTACTGTGTATATATATGTGTGTGTGTGTGTGTGTATATATGAAAATAAAATGCATTTACATTTAAATACTTTCAAAATGTCTGTACTTGTGTGCTTTAATATAAACATGATAAATAAATACAGCATGAGCACATATATTAGGTAAAGAAAAGCTTTTATTTTAATCGTGATTAATCGTTTGACAGCACTAATATATACATACGTAGAAATAAGTGGATTCATATATAGATAGACGGATATGCATAAGTAGATATAGATGGATGGATAAATGCAGTATAAATAGGTACAGTATGTGGATATTCATAGATATAAATTGGTAGATGGATATGCATGGATAGGTAGATGGATATACATGGGTAAATATAGTTGGATTCATATGTAGATGGATCGATAGAAGATATAGGTTGGTAGATGGATGTACAGTTCATCAGATAGATATGAATGGATGGATATAGATAGATAGATAGATACTTGTATATACATGGATGCCTGTACAGTAGACAGATAGAAATAATGGCTAGATAGATAAACTCCATGTTATATATGTATTTGTCTGCTGTATAAAGCTAATGTGAGATGTATTAGATTAGCCAGCATTATTATCTCTACTGGAGCATCCTCCAAGTGAACCGAAGAGCGGAGCGGCTGTAAAAGCCAATAAAACGTGTTTGTATTACCTGCCCCATGTGGCCTGCTTCCTCTCTATGTAACATCTGCTTCTGTTACATTTGCTCAATTTGTTCTGGGCCAATTAATTCCTCTCTAATTCTATAAATACAACAACGAGTTCAATTAGCTCTGCCTGTAAGCCCACTGCTGTGAAACTGATTTCCACAGGTATCGAGACGCTCCATCGTGTAATGATAGTCAACACCCTGTTGAGGGTTTATAAGTGTGTTTGTATGTGTGTTCGGAGGGAAAGAATGAGAGGTTGAAAAACACAAAAAGAAAAAAAAACGACCATTTAAAAGCAAATGAAGCGAGACTCTTGAATTGAAATATGGCCTCAGTGGAAATTAACATGTTCAAGAGCGCTGGATGTTTATCCGATTTAGCAGGGGTTTTACGGCACAGCTGTTTGTTTGAAAGAGTTTATCTTGATTTTAATCCCCTTCGTCCCAGACTGATGATTATTTTCATTTTGTCATAGACATTCATCATCATTTTGGAAGTAGGCGCAAAGCATCAATTGTCTGCTAATTATGCGGCTTCTCCTCATTTCAGAAGTGTGTGTGTGAAGATAACTTTGTTATTAAATGCATTCTCTCTTGTGTGTCGCTCGTTTGCAAGAGCTCTGTGAAAGACGTGCGTTTTCAGCAGTTTGACTTTTCAGCTCATTATAAGAAGCATCGTTATGAATTCTCAAGAAGATTTAAGTGCGTTTATCAACTTTAACAATGATTAGTGATCTGTATTTATAGTCATTACCATTCTGGCGTTTCTAAAAATGTAACCTGTGATATTAATGCATTCAGCTCATTGTTATTTTTTAATGTATTGCATGCACTATTATTATTATTTAAACAATTAGTTATAACATTCCAGCTGCCTTTGTGTTTTTCAAGTGGTATGACTGCCTCTGATCTCAGGTCTTAGACTATTTAAAGAATTGCATTCAATGGCCCACAAAGACTTAACTTATCATAACACACTCAGGTTCATCCTGAATGTTTTGGATGAGGATCAGCATTAAAAGGCAGTTGCAGTTGAGTTTCTGTAAATAGTTTAGCAACATTGAGATGTTGAGACGGCACATATTGCTGTCACCCTGATCTGCCATAATGGACAGAGAGCTGAGGTTTATGTCATACATCCAATGTTGACAGATCCAAGCTGTTTATAGTTTTAGCTTCAACGTTTGAAAAGCTGCCCCATCTTTGATCTGTTCAGTGTGGGTGGACTAGAGGGTTTAATACACAGCAGCAGCGGGCAGCCAGGAGTCCTCATTTTGAACACAGAATTGTTGCCTGTGCTCAAAAGCCACTGTGATATTCCTGTATTTCAGAAGCAATGATGTGTCTGTTTAGTAGGCTTTTAGACTTTATTTTTGTCTGTATAATGATATTCGGTGGTGTCTAGTGTTGTTTTAGACCACAGTGATTACTTTCAGTGTATTAATGTTAATATATAACAATATAATAACCAAAAAGGAATAGTGTTTTAATGAGTAAATGATGAGGTTTTTGGGTTAATTGGGTTAACCTTTACATCTATTATTAGAAGAAGCAATATTTTATTGTAGAAATAAGAGTAATTTTCTTAAGGCGACCTTACCTGGTTTTGCTAATCTTAGCTCACAGCCTGGTTGAGTTAGTCTGCTTTTAGAAGTGTTTCGTGTTTTCCT
>JAUCMS010000002.1:9209008-9226682 GCA_032357445.1 Enteromius radiatus | reverse complement strand
ACCTTACCTGGTTTTGCTAATCTTAGCTCACAGCCTGGTTGAGTTAGTCTGCTTTTAGAAGTGTTTCGTGTTTTCCTTTCGTGTTTTGAATCTGATCATTTATAAGCAAACCAGCTAAACCTTGGATGTTTGCGCCGTATGAGCTTCCTGTCACAATATGTTACGCTTGTATGAGGCAATTCCGGTCAAACCAGTTACTGTAATTACTGTGTTAGCATAAAACCTAGCAGGCTTCTCTCCAAGAAAATACGAAAGCCACCTTTAATTCTGCATTTGTTTTATTGCTTTTCTGTCTCTGTGCTATTTGTCAGTGACATCGCTGTCGTTACTAAAGAAAGCTTGAACCCCTTTGTTCCTCTGGAGCTTTGCAAACACTTTCACAGTCTGGGTCTCTTCATGCATTTATCCCAAGTCAAGCCCCGGGTTAAACTACCTAATCAAATTCATGATGTTTTTCGGCACCTCACATTGAATTAAAAGACCTGAGACACTGTGGCTGCCTTTGCTTCAATTAACCTTTTATCAGCAGAGCTATTAAAAATTCCCCAAGTTTCTTTTTCTATTTTTTTTTTAATTTTTCGCACTCTCTCATTCCACACACGCACCGACAGATTAAATCAAAACTTAATAAAAGGTTTTATATTCAGCGGACGTAGAAAAGCGAGGGCGTTCTTGCTGTTTTACATGAGAATGAACGCATCCCGCTGAAAGACTTTATGGTGTAAATAAACGTACGCTCTTGTCACTGTAATGTCCCGCTGCCAAAAATCCTGAAGGCTTTTGAGTGCTTCATGCTTTTTAAAAAAAGTCCTCTTTATACTCGTCGTTATGAATAAAGACGTGTTTATAGAATAGGAAGATTGGCCTAGATTAGTCGTCGTTTCTTTTCTACCTTTCTTCTTTCTCTGGTGCCCATAGATTGCTTATGTTTTATGCTTTGTGAACTAGTTTCCCCTTTCAGCAAAAAAGCAAAAGCAATTTGTTTTCATCATCTTGCCTTCACCTGATGATGTTTCTCCATTCACACGCACGTACGTGACAGTTTCCTGCTGCGCCGATCCAGCTGGTAAGCTTCCAAAAATTGAAGGGAGGCAAAAATTGGCCCAATTCTGCTTTTATTTAGAGGCTTATGCTGTCTATTATTTAAGGCAGCAGAGAGCCACTTTAGTGTTCAATAGGCACTGATTTTCTGCCAGGTGCCATCAGATTCAATGGGCTCTTTCCCCTCCAGATAAGAGGAGATCTCCTCTGACTGGGTCTCTGAACTCTGCTGGGTTACTTATCTACGACCTGGACGGTCTGTCTGCAGTGATCAATTTCAGCTCGGCTCCCACTAACCCTGTTATTGATAAAGAGCCGGCACTTCTGTGAGATTGGAAAAACTAAAGGAGAAAAGGTCTCATGAGAAATAAGTTGCTTCTGTGTTTGCACTTGAGCCTTGGCTGAAAAAAAGAAGCAATGCTAGTTAGATTTCTGCTTTTTTTAGAGAAGCTGCCACAGAGCGTTTCTCTCACAAAGAGTTTTATTTCACCAAGCATGTTTTGTTTTTAATCTAAAAACGGCCCCATGAGTCAGACTTTCTTTCCTTTTTTTTCCCCCTCTTCTGCTTGCAGAATCTCTCATCATTTGCTGCGTGGTGAGCCGGGCACTACGCAATTGTTTCATAACTTCAGGAATGTGCTATGAATTTAAAGGAGGAACAGATGAAACCTACTGGATCTATAGAAGAACATGAGGCAAAACTCATAAAAACTAATAAAAACCTCTTTTCACCAGGACTTGGGCCCTTGAATGAGGTCAGAAAAATTGGAAAGAAATTGTGGGTTGGCTGGAAGGTGAAAGGGAGAAAGGAACAGTCAAGCCCGGTTTGTCAGATCCGACTTCCTGCTGAAATCTCACACTCATTGCATGTGATTAAACTTATCTCCAAGCTTAGCATTCATAGAGTGATTTCTTCATTTTAAATCATTACATCTCTGTTAAGAGTTGCAATTAAGTATCCAAATTGACGTTTTGAAGTCTCTATAGTGTTGCTATCAAATCTGGCATCTCTATCGCCAGGCTGGTTCAGAATCTTTTCATTCTTCCCCCGCAAATTGACAGTGAATGATGAAAAGAGGCTTTAGCAGCATAAAGACACTGGCATGGATGTTGGCGGCGGCCCAACAGACATTGATTTGCCTTTTAATCCTTCACATATTGATGGACTGGGCTAGAATTTGGCGAACCCCTCACGCTCTGTCTCTGGAAGTTCAATAAAAGCACATTTTGAGAAGCAGACAGTGCCACATCTGAAGCAGACAGGGTGGCCTTGGCATAAGAAACTGAAGTGCTGTTTGTGTGTGTTTGTCTATAATGTGGCTTTGATCTGTGAACCCCCTCGAAACCTCTCGCATCACAGTATAGTAAGAAAAAAAAATGTTGGGAGACTTTACAATTGGTTCGAAAAAGAGACTACATTATGTTAGTAGTCAGGGCATGGATGAAAGCTTACTTTAACATCTAACCCGTTTTTTTTCAAGCCTTGAATTGTGTGTGTGTTTTTTGTTGTGGCTTCAACTCAATCTGGAAGAAACCAGCAGGCCATTAAAGCTCAAGGACCTTTCGGTTACTTCAATTGAAGATGTATTGGCCTAAAGTAACTCTTCTTCTTTTTTTTTTGTTTCACTGTTTTCCCTCTGTCTATTTTCCATGTGTAGAAACCAAAACACCTCCAGGCTACCTCCATGTGGCCCGCCCGAGGCTAACTAGCATTTAACCTGAGAGGAAATTGATCATTACGGTAGACTTGCCTGGTTGCGTCTCAAGGCTTTTGCCTAATGCTATTTCAGCGCCAGCTTAGGCGTATGGCACAACTGCCAACTTGCATCTGCTCACGCAGGTTTGATCTCTGATTCGCTCCTACTCCATCGCCTTTTGATGGTAACGACAACATGATTTGATTTAAGTCTTGGGAATTGATGGATTGAGTGATGTGTGTCAGTGTGAGAGTATGAGACGATCCACGGCAGCTGGGATCTCGACGTGAGCGGAATTCAAACGGCACTGTTAATGTCAAATTCACAAAACAAAAGACTTGCGTTTTAGAAATTGATGGGAGAGGACTATATCAGAGCTTCGTGAGAGCACAGGCATGAAGGGGGAATAATGAAATCTATATTTTCTGCACTTTCGACAGCTGGCTGTTCTTTTTCTCCAGCTTATATAAACTCAGGATTTGCATGCATTTACCCTGCTGCTGTAAATCGACTGGCTGATGAGACTTGGCTCAGAAATGAATTACCTTGCTTTTGTTCTGTGATTTTTGTTTGTATCCACTTTTAATGCCCCATTTAACGAGATAAGTAAAGAATATAACTCCACTCCGATGAAGCTTAAACACATTTTATAAACACGTTACAGTTACGCGCCTGTCTAGAATCCCAGAGGGAACGTTGCGATGCTTGAAAGTCCTTGGATATTTGTTTTGGGTTTGCTGTTGGCCAAAAACAACCAAATGGTCAATTTTTTGTGAGTTGTGAAAAATCCAGTTCATTTAGCTCCAGGTTAAATCACTCAGATTTGAGGTGTGACTGTTAACGGCTCTTTTTAGCGCTGGTACCCTTGTTTACTCATTTTCCGTTTTTGTTGTTGGCGAGGTACACATGCATGGGGAAAAAAATCTCTTTGGAGAGAAATAGATTTGTTTGCTTGTTGAATGCATTACAAAACCTGAAATGCTTGTGTTGCTGGTGCTCAAGAGGGGAAGACAGAAAAACAATCTTGTGAATTAAATCTTTAGCTTGCAGCTTTCCCATAACGACAATCATCTGCACTTTCCGCTATAGCGTCCCCCTCTAGTTGCTAAGCTTGCAGTTCAATTTGTCCTAATTCCGGGCTTAATTGTAGAGAGCTTTGCAGCTAATTAAATGTTCAGAGGAGTGATAAATTGGGTGGGTCGAACACAACTACAGTAATTAGTCCAATGTACCGAATGCAGAAATGTCCCAGCATGCTCTGCAGGATGAAGTGAAAGAGGCACAGAGATGGCGGATCTGATTTGCTGATATTTTTCCACTGTATATAATATTTAAACCGTATACTACTCTTCACAAACTTGGGGCCTATAAGTTTTTTTTGTTTTGTTTTATTTATTTTTTTTAATTTATATTAAGCAACGCAATAATTTCTGAAGTATCATGTGACATTGAAGACATTGAAATAATGATGAAAATTCCGCTTTGTCATCACATTTTAAAATTATATTTCACAATATAGCTGTTTTGCTGCATTTGTGATCAGTTTAAAGGGTTAGTTCACCCCAAAATGAAAATTATGTCATTAATTATTTACCCTTACGTCGTTCCAAAAGTGTAAGACCTTCGTTTCTCTTCGGAACACAAATTAAGATATTTTTGATGATATCAGAGAGACCCACCATAACAGCAATACAGCTGTTAAGCATCGGTAAAACAGTTTTGCGATGCTAAGAGAATTCTATTTTGCGCAAAGAATACAAAAATAACAATTCTCAACCATTCTTCTCCCCTGAGTTACATCTTCCGGGACACTTCTAAGAGTGTTGCAACGCAGCAAATACGCATTCTTTAACATACGGATTTGACATTATCAGCCTTGTACTCTTTGAAATGGCAGAAGATGTAAGTGAAGAAAGAAGAATGATTGAGTAAATTGTTATTTTTTGTTTTCTTTGCATAAAAAAAGTTTTCTCCTAGCATTGCAAAACTGAAGTTGAGCCAATGATGTCACATGGACATTTTACCAATGTATTTACTAAGTCCTTTGTTGTGTTGCTGTTTATGGAGGGTCACACAGCATCTCTGATTTCACCAAAAATATCTTAATTTGTGTTCCGTAGATGAACAAAGGGTTTGGAACAACATGACGGTGAATAATTGATGACAGAATTTTATTTTTATGGTGAACTAGCCCTTTAATGTAGCTTCGGTGGGCATAAGATTTATTGCAAAAATATTACAAAAAAAATCTAACTTTTGAATTGTAGTGTATTGTGTGTACCACAGCTGCGTTTATGCGGAAATAAAAGTAAGTAATATGTATGATGAGAGAGATTGCCATCTGGCAAAATGAAGCAGCAAAATATATACTGATAAAATGTCCAAAATAGATGCTAATTTTCCGTTTTACAGACTGTCTGAAACACACACACACACACTTTAGTGACAGATGTTCCCTGATCTCTATACTTAACTCAGTGATGACCCCTAATCCTGGTGGCCTCTTATAAAACAAGCTGTTAAACAGTGCCTCGGTTTGCTTGTGTGTGCAGGCCTGACTCACAGTATAATCCTTATGTTGAACTTAAATTGAAATGAAGTGTGCATCTCTCTATTCACAGTTGAAAGGGTGATTTGAATCATCCAGACAGTCATTGTCGGCTGCTTAGAAAAGACAACGGAGCAGATTAGCCGGTTTAGCTTTCCAAATAGACGGTGAAATATAAAGGAGGCTTTACTCATCTGCTGGCTAAGTGCTGTTATCTAAAGATTTACAGTAATTCTCTTCACTTAGAGTGTAATTAAACATCTTGGACACAATCACAGACACTTGGAGAGATGTAAGGCTGCCGTTGAACGAGAACTGTCTGCCTGCTTCCCAATGACAGAGTCATTCTACTGTCTGGATTGGAAATCAATGACTGCCGTACTGCTCTTTAATCAAAGATGTAATTTAGAATCAGGACATCGGGGGGGTTGGGGGGGGGGGGGTATCATCTATGCTGCCTGCTTCTGGGTTTCAGCAGTATTCATCCATCTTCATTTTTTGTCACCTTTAATATACTGAGTTTAAAACATTCCTTTTAAAAGCTTTTTTAGTATTTGCCTCTCTTTTGCTTAATTCAATTCCTTAGCAATTTGAGTAAAAAGATTTAAAAGAAGTGTCCCTACTTCAGTTGTTAGATGTCATTAGTTCAAATTAGTCTCAACTATCTTTGGTAATGTTATAATGTTTCTTTTACCATGTTTTGCAAAGTGTCTCAACATGTATTTTGTGTATCTTAAACTACTTCTTTTCAAAATTTCACAATTTTGAATTTCAGATGTGCATTTTTGGTAGCATGCAAAGATGATTGGAGTTACAATTTAGAGCCTAAGATATTTTAGTTTAGTTTACTTTACTTTACTCTTTGTTTATATATATATATATATATATATATAAAACCAGCATATTTTTTATTTTATTTTTTTTTTTTTTGGGCCGGTGTGTATGTGTTCGTTATATATCCAGCTTATAATTTCTGGACTGTGTTTATATCAGGGGCTCCCCTGTTTTAGTTCCCAAAGGAATAATAACTTAAAACAAACTTATAATAGCCTATGTTTGTCCTCATTGCAGGTGGCATAACCACCAGGGCTCTCTGTTGCTAATGATGTGTGTGTGTGTGTGTGTGTGTGTGTGTAAATGTGCATGAGTAGGTGAGCTCACACAGATCAGAAGGTCATGGGTGAAAACAACAACAGCAGATCTGATCTTTTTTCCTATACGTTTGAACAACCGCCTGAGGCCGTACCATCTGCACTCCATTTCTTATTCGAAAAAGGCAGTGGGAAGGAAACGTTCTGCCAAGGTTAAAAGAATGTTTAATAATCCCAGCAGGCATACGGTTGGCTACACATTTCATAACATTGATCAGTTTCCTTTGAGACCTGATGAATAAATCTAAATTTTGAGAATGCTGCATGGTTCTCTTGAGATTTTATGTACCATTCTTATCATTTATTTTTCTGTGTTGCCAATATATGAAAATATACATAATATTTGAGTGTTTAGATTGGGCTCTTGAGCCAGATTTCAGCTGTCTTTCTCATTCTCATTGTGGGTGGTGTGGTGGGAGTTTCTGTTGTCTGTTGCTGTGGTGATGTGTGTTGTAGCTCTGTGTTCCGAGGGCGGTGGAGGTCATACCCCCTGGTGCCCCCTGCTGGCATCAGGCAGATGTTCACCTGGAACACATTAGCCATGGAGCCTGTCACTACCTGCTGATACATTTATCAACCTCCTGCCCAGATTTAATTATCTCCCATAGACAGAGACAGAACAGGGCACCAGGGCGCGTGTATATGTGTGTGGAAAGAGAAGCCGCTTGCCTGTATGTGTGTACTGAGTTGCTGAGAAAATCAGACCGGTTTGAAGTAAAGAAGATATCAGTTTTGGCTTTGTTTGCTTTCTTAATACACCTGCTGGTTCTGTTGTGATGGAATACAAGAGTTTCAGAAAATTTACCCTATTCAAGATATGGATTTGGAGAAATATAGCATTAGATCCCTTGCTTACCAAAGAATCTTTTGCAGTAAATGGGTGCCGTCAGAATAAGAGAATAAGAACAAGCTCATCTACATCTTGGATGGCTTGAGTTTGAGTAAAGATACTGCAAATGTTCCTTTTTCTTGGAAACTATGTTAATTCATGCTAAAGCCTACTTAACAGATAACTTAACTTATCCATTTTTATACAAATTTGTCTAATTATTTATTTATGTTACAGTGTAGGTCAGTCAGGAATTTCTAATGTTTTTTTATGTTGGCCTATCAAAATTTAGCAGCTTTGTTCTTGAAGTATAAAATGAGGTACTATCCTGTATTTTACTTTTTCTTCTAGATTGCCACATTTTTGTAATGTTCTCAGTTTACTCAAAGACACAATATTTATTTATTACTTTTTACAATGTGTTTCTTGTGTAATAAAAGAAGTAATTAATAAAGTTATCCATATTTCTACAGTTGTCTAATTCGTTTAGGTGTTCCGATTCTCTCTGTGTCTTTTAATTATGTACAACTTGGCATCATCTTGGCAACAGTAATCACTGAAACCTGACAGCTTTGGGCTTCATGATCCACAACCATCTCACGTCAGAGACGTGTGCAGAATAGGCACTTTATTCAGTTCCATTGCCCAAATAAGCAACAGCAGTGTTGTCAGTCACATGATGGATCTTCCCCAGCAACAACGTCATCCATCAATTGAAATTATTATAAAAGGCAAGCGGCACTTGCAGCACTATATACAAACATAAAGAAATCAAACTCTCATTAGCGGCAAGTCAATCTTCTGTTTATATGATGATACACAACTTGCAGTTCTTACTCTAATGTTATAGCACACAGAAATGTGATAGTAGGCCATGAAAAGATGAATTTCATAAAAGTATGTAAAAGGCCTGGAAAAGACATTTTTTAACTGATTTGTAGCAAAATAGTCCAATGTATAACCAAAATGCGTTTAAGAAGAATGCAATCATCAGAATTCTCAAGGCAAATGATTATAAATGCGGTTTCTCATTCATTCAGTCAGCGTGATGCTTAATTTATGTTCCTCACAGCGTGCACTTTTAGAAATCAAACATGGTCGTGATATGATTAGCTTCATCTAAACATGCCTGTTTCTCTGCTCCTGTAATTTAATTTAGCCAGAGAGTCGCTGGAAGGTTCGATCTTGTGAATAATGTTTTGAGAGAAGATTCTGAGCTTGCTTCAATTTGTTTATCGTGTTTAGAGCGAGAAGGGAGATAAAGGGGAGAAGCCGACATTTTAATTACAAATCCAGAGCCCAACTGTTTTTAATTTGTCGTTAAAAGGTCACAAAGCATTAAAAAAAAACAGAAGTTTTATTTTTTATTATTATTTACTGTATGTCATTTGTATTTCAAGCTTTGTTTCCAAAGCAGAAAAATCAGCAATGTAAAGAATATATTAATAATGCTTTGTTTATTGCTAAAACAGACAACAAATAAGCAAAAGAGACCATATTGACACAATAACACAATATGAATTACTTGTGTATTGAACTGTTGGGTAAAATCAGTATTGCAATTTGCAGTTGTGCTGATATTTAGGGAAACAGCACTCTTGCTGGCTTATATTATATGAGGGGGGAAAAAATAATCACAAAAGCCCGTGGAGGGGCATTTTTTTTTGCCATCATACCTTGGATTTTTAGGGGCTTATGATAGCATTTATAGACCTGCATCATGTTTGTCAGCAACCGCATGTAATGTCACACATATCACCAACTACCTTAGTTTGAACATGACACATAGTCCTTGTCTGCCTTAGGCCTCACAGAGAGGGGTTTTGCTGTTTGTGTGTGTGTGGAATAAGATGTAAGTGTGCACAGTGTAAGACCTCCTGCTGACTTGCCATCCATCCTGTCATTACACAGCTTCTCTTCAATCAGAGGAGATGAAGTGTTTCCTCAGTACTGAATGCCAATTTTTCTTTCCCCAAACCACTGCTCCCGTGAGCAAATTCCATTGGTTAGGGGTTATTGTGTAGGCGATCAGAACTTTTTGTTGACATAACCAATGAAATGCTTAGCGTTAGTAATAGGGAGGAGTTCATGTCATGTGTGCTGAACACAGTCACACACTTCCCAGTGTCGCAGTCACAAATTCTAGAAGCTCAAGCAGAAAAACATATTTAAATATCTATAACTCTTGCTTGTGCAAACTAATGAGATTTTCAGTTGAGTTTAGACTCTTACTGTCTGTTGAGAAGGGCTGCATATATAAAAGTGTCATGCAAAGCCTTTTGGATACTTTCCAAGGTAATGCTCATTGTGAGGTGATGAAAAATTAATCTAATACCATCTTTTCCTACAGAAAAATTTGTGCAGACTCTAGTATTCCTATTGCATATTTATAACAGCTACTTGGTTAATCTTGTTTTGTCTTTCATTTTTCTATTGTTGCTTAAATTACTGTGCGGTGTTTTAATTCAAAGCGGTTATAGTAGTTTCCGCTGTGAACACTTCTAATAAAAAGAACCCGAGAAAAGGTATGTACAAATTCATTATTCTACATTCTCCTTTGACTATACTATGCTAATGAGTCAGTAATGAAGAGCTAATTGGCCAGAGAGTAATAAGACTGTGGGTTTGTAGAGGTTAGGAGAGGTTCAAAATGCAATTATTGAAACTAAATTACAGTAACACTTTTATTTTAAAAAGTCAGCCTATTACAAGGTTGCACAAGTTCACAAATTAAAGGAACCGTAATTGGCAGAATTTGCTTTATTATATCATTGGTGGTAAGCAGTGTAAAAATATACATTTTACATTTTGCACATCCATTTAATCTGTTCCTGTAGTTCAGGTAGATCTGATCCAGAAGAAACATACAGATTAAAGTTTACCTTTACATTATGCTTTAATGTAAATGTTTTTCTCTTAAAATGCAGTAATTGATCATAACCTACATGATATCAATAATATTATTTATTACCTTCCCAAAACACAAAGTTGCATTGAAGTACAAAAAAACCCCAAAAAACAGCAGGCACAATCAATCAGATTTGACTCTTCTCTGGAGCAGGAATAGACACAACCAAACATCATTTAGAGCTGATTTGTGTTTGTACACATGTAAGTGTGTTTGCTTGTGTGTTTTATGTCACTCTGGACTGCAGTAGAAGCTTACCGGGTGTAATGCGGCATTCTGTAGTGGCTGTTGTAGAAATCCACTCAAAGCTGTGCAACCTCATGCGGCCAGTGTGATTAAGCTAATACGATTAGCCATAGCTATTTTATCCCAGAGATTAGCGTGTTGGACAGTTGAGCGAGAGGAAACATACTTCAGCTCATGCTGATTCAAGAGATTATCAACTCCAATCTGGCTCTTCAAACTGTCTGAGGCCTCTCGAAAAGAAATACACTTTTTATTTTAAGAAGAATGTGTATTGGTTGACAAATCTATTAAACAGCTATTATTTGATCTTGTGGAAATCATTTGTGGATTTAAGTATTTATTTATGGGTCAAAGACGTCAAGATTCACAAAAACGATTCACAAAAGTGCACATTAAATGTAAGTAAAGTGTCTAGTTTTAAGGTTTTTGGAGAATACAATGTGAAAATTTGGTTGAAATAATGTTACATTTTCATTCAGTGTAGTGCAATATTTATATAAAAATTCAAACAACCTGATTATTCTGACTTGTATTAAAAACAAAAAAAAGAATATGGAAACATAAAATCGTATCGTGTTTCAAATGAGTAAAAAAAAATTTTACTGACCAATGGGCAAAACCCAAAATGTAAAAATGTTAAAAATGTTCAATTATTACTTGGGCTTAAAGTAATTAGTCTTTTAATGTGTTGTGAATTGATTTTTGTTATAAAAACAAAACAACAATTTAAAGCAGTATTGCACTTACTGTTTTTATAGTTAACCCCTTTTTCATGTCGAACCCTTATTTATTTATTTTGTATGTGTGTTTTGTATTTCATGTAATAATTCATTTGTTTTATTAAAGTAGATTTTTTTTGTCTTAATTTTAGTTTTGATTTCATTGTTTCAAATTATAGTTATATTAAAATAATTTATAAATAATAATACTTATTTTAGATAGTAATTATTATTTATTTACCTTTAGTATAACTTTTTAATGACAACTTTTTCAAATGTATTTTTTATTTAATTATTTTTATACTAATAACAATAACAATATTTTTTTATTTACTTATTTATCTTGTAGATGTGACTCTTGCATAACAAGTCTGCAAACAAAGTTTATATTGTGTCTAGTACTGTTTATTAATTATAATGATATGCAAACCCACAACAGTAAATCTGGAGGTCACATGATACCAGCATAATTAGCATGTAGCCAAGTCATGCTGTTACAAACTGACACAGTAGTACTACCCTTACCATACAATACTTTACATGCCTCAACAAACTGCTTCATTAGCACCCATATGCTCAGTTTTATTGAGATCGTAGAGGTCTGGTACATATAAGCACTGCAAGAATGGCAGAGTGTTCTAGCATAATAGACCTGCCAAACCTCTCCTGGCCCCAACTGGATTTGGTGTTGCCAAGGCTAATGAAATGGAATGTAATTGAGTGGAATATAATCAGATGGAATAAATGGAATGGAATGGAATGGAATGGCAATGCTGGGATGGAACAGGACTGCGCAGCTCACTGCACCCAGATTCTTGGCCTGTGTGCTGTGCCTGAGCGCAGGTTAATTTGCACAGCTGCTCGGTCTAGAGCAGTGGTTTTGATTGGCTGTGATTTAGCTCCCATGATAACAGGTGGTGTGTGCCAGGGGCACAGATGTGGCCCTAATGTCATCATTTGGCTAACAGCTAAAGTGGAGTCTTTGACAAGATTAGTGCACCCTTAAGGATATATATATACTTAGAGTCAAAGAGCTTTATAGTCAAAACCTGCAGGGTGGATTTGGTCTTTAGATTTCAAAGTAGTTGCATTTACAGTCAATCATATAACCGGTTCAATCCAGTTGTAGCATCGACTACCACGGTAATCTCGTAGCGATGAACTTCTAAACGCCCTAGAGGAAATCTCCCTACAGATGAAATGCTGAAAAATGAACAAATCAGTCCTTTAATGGAGTCTTGTAGAAATGAAGTATGAGGCTCAGCGGTTCGCTTTTAGGAGGTACATTATTCAAACTGTAAATTGAAATGGCGAGTGGAGCTCGTAGACCAGCTCAGCGATGGATCACTCTTGAGGCTACTCATTTGTCATTTCACCTATAAACCCTACAGCTTTCGGTATGGTTTTCATTCACTGTTGAGTGCGTCATCGTTAAAAATGAAACTTTCTAGAATAAGATGCTTTGAATTGCGTTAACTGAGGCACTTGCAAAACTGAATATTTGAACCAAATCTTAATGACGTTTTAAAAAATATTTCCATTTTCGGCAACAATTACTGCCTTTATTTTTTGTTTTGTGTTTTTATTGACTTCTGTCATGCTTCATTTTGTTTTGTATTTTATATTTTTGTTTTATTTTTATATTCGGTTTTGCGTTGTTGTTTATGTTATTGTTGTTATTCTTGTTTTATATGATTGTTTTTGTTTCCTGATTTTATTTGACTTTTTCTGGTTTAATCCTTTTCTGCTTTTGCCAAAAATACTGACAATACCAATTAAACAACTGAAAATTAATTAGTTCTTTGTTTCCTTAAATTGCATTGTATTACATAGTTCCACATGCTTGACTCGTCTTGACTTTTCCTTTTGTTCTTCTTTGTAAACTCATTAGTTTGGTTGCTCGATCTCAGTCTTTTTGTCATTTCCTCCTTTGCTCCGTCATGGCCTCAGGCAAGCCATTTCTCTGAGGATTTGTTTTGTGATGGGTGGCGTTTGCCAGAGAAAGAGGGGAAATGACTAAGGCTGATATAAGAGGCTAATATGAGAAACGCTTGTGGAACAAGACTGATTTTTGTTTGCTAGACATACATAACGGGCTTGCTCTCAATATCAGACAGCATTTTTAGACTTAAGGCGACTATGGAGTAGATCAATTGCTTAGAACAGTTGACTAGACTAAGTTACATGGAGCCCATTTAAACCAACTTTATTTTCATGTTTACACATGCGACCAGTGATGGGAACAACAGCATTATAAATAAATGGTGTTACCAACTGCGCAATTTTTTTTTTTTTTCAGTTACAAGTTAAACAAATTACTGTTTCCCCCTTTACCGTTACTGACAATAATGTAGCGTTATTATAATTTATTAGAATATTATTAGCATTTTATTTTTCAGTCCATCTCAATGGATGTGCAGTGTAGCCAGGGATGGATTGTGGGTTGTGTGGGCCCCTGGGCAAAATGTTCGCGAGTGCCCCACGGGCCCCCTGCACCCCAAGGGCCCCTGGGCAGTGGCCCCGCTGGCCCAGTCTGTAATCCGTTCCTGAGTGTAGCTTTTTTTGACGTAACGTTACCATAAACTCCGTGAAGGCGCACGGGTTGTCATTGCTTTGTATCACACATGTGAAAAAAAAGACATGCAGACTTGACGCGATAAATGTAAACAATATTCTTTATTGTATTTTCCTTTGGAATACCTGCCGGTTTCTCTGGTAGTGGGCGGGACTAATGCTCTAATCTTTTTGGTTAGCGCTCACCTATTATTGTCCCTGTTTTGATTTCAGCAAGTCAATTTGAGCGAACCCATACTACATGATTAATATTCATGAACCCAGCAGCTCATTAATACCTAGTGCGTTTTATATTATTATCTATTAGAATTTGTAGTAGGCTACTTTTGTTATGTTATAACTTTTTGCCCCGTTTTTAAATTTTTTTTTGAAAAACTAAATTATAATCAAGCACCACCACCAGCTAGTTTCATTAATTTAACAATTAATATTGGGGGCATCCAAGTTTGCCATTTGATTTTAGCGCAAAGTAACGCAATAGTTACTTTCCTTGGTAATTAGTTACTTTTAAAATGTTGTAACTTTTATAATCTTGTTACTTTTTTAAAGAAACGTGCCCAACACTGCATACAACAAAATAGTGCTAAATAAATATGCAAGAGACACTGTCAGGATTGTCATTTTGTGTTTAATTAATGCATTCATCTTAATTGAGATGTTATGCATTATGTGCTTTTGCAAGTCAAGAATTTTTTAGAATGTGTGGGAGTAAGATTGCTGAATTGCTGAAAATTGCTGAAAAATAGGGTTCAACAGTACAGTAAACTAGTAAACTAGCAACCTCATGCCATGAAAATGGTTGGCGGTGTGAATGAGGCTTCAGTGTGAGTGGGTTTAACATTTCTTCCTACTTTATGGGAGCCACATTCTGAGAGGTTTTTAGAAAGCGAAAAAAGATTATGTTTTCAATTTACCTGGAAATCGACCTGTGGCACCCATGCTTGTATATATGAATAGAATATTTATCTCATGCATTTTCAAGGATGAATGTCTCTGTTTACTGGGGTTGATGTCAGCTGGATTTATCCGCTATCATATCAAACACGTACTAGAGCACTTATTTTTCCTCCTCCTCTTTATCTGCCTCACTGACATCCCACGTCAGGTCACGACTCATGCTGCTCCCTCACATCGTGTTCCTTTATCCATCCCCTCTCTCGTTTTTAATCTTCTCCCCCTCTTCAAAGATTGTGTGATCTGCCACTCAGTGGGTCTGAAATTAGATTAACCTCTGATCAGATGGAGCGTCTCTCTGTAGATCAGACCCAGTGTGCTGCCTAATGCCAGGGTTCACTTTCAGCTGCATCACTGAAGCTAATTACACTTTAAAGGACAGTTCACAAAGGTCTATTAAGGCAGAAAGGTTACTGAAGAGGCGGGTAATTGGAGGGTTGCTTGCATTAAAATGCCTGGAAGCTTAAAACAATGCTATGCCTTTAAGAATATTAAGGATGTGTGCCTTGTGTATTTCATCTATCTATCTATCTAGAATATACTGTAGATGCACAGAATACATATTTCTGCTTTTCTGCTTTTAGCAGTCTATTTTAGATTAGATCTAAATGATCGTTAATATTAAACTATTTCAATTCTTTAAATACTTTAAATTATCCTGAGGTCCCTGAATAAATTATAAAGATATATCATATTTATAAATGTATAATGATTTAAAGGGATATTTTACCCAAAAATGAAATTACTCATCTTTGAAGCATCTTAGGTGTGACTTTCTTCTTTCAGAAGAATCCAATCAGAGTTATTATAAAAATGGTCTAGCTGTAGATTCAGCTTTCCCACTGAATAAGAAAAACACTAGTAGTATGTAGTCTATTTTGCTAATGATGTTACAATACAGACTTGAGAGATATAGCTGTCTGTTTTGATTTTTAATGGTATTGTAAAGGAAATTATTTTTAAGAGATAAGCATGTGTTTGGATATCCAAGACGTCTTGAATCAGTTTGTGTGTCCCTGCTGTATAAATTGAAGTAAAAGACCTTTGAAGGGAACAGAGGAAATCAAAGTGATCATTAATAGCCTTTGAGTTCTGTTTCACTGCTACTGCAAAATATGAAGATGTGTCAGAAACATTGGACTAACAAGCATGATACTTTTATTTTCAGTCTGTGTGTTTTGTCTGTATGTGCCTGTACATCTTAAAATGTCATATTTTTAATGTGTGCCTAGGGCCAAAAACAAGCACAGACTGACAGTTTATTCACCAAACCAGCATTAGTTTCCCGAAGGAGCTGGCACTTCACAAAGCACTTCACACACTAGACACTTACAGTACAACACACAAAAGATGTCTAATTGCGCCGTCAAATAATAAAGATATAATTATATAAAAGCCAGAAAGACATGTGCAAAGATTATAATTAAGATTATAGTTTGCTTATAAACCGACCCAGTAAAGGCATATAAACAGCCCATATTTAAAAATACAGCAATTTGGTTGCACACACACACACACACACATGTGGATGGAGTCTATGTACTAGATATTTCCAAACACGGTTTATCTTTGAACACATTTGGACATTGAAAGATCAATTTGCACTTCTCATCCTCTTCCCTTCACCCTCCGCTCAGGCTGTTTTCGGAGGCTCAGTGGAACAGCCGTTTTTCTGCAGTACACTTCTCAGTGTGGTCAAATCTCCTTAGAGCGTGGCCTTGTTAGATCCAACATGACATGCCAAATCAGCGAGAGTGGCAGATAGCGGTGCCGCGGGCCATCAGGCACTTCACTCACTCCCACTCACTCACCGCAAGAAGACAAGCTTTACTTCTTTTGTATTTTGGAGGAGGAGGTTGGTGGGTCCTGTGAGTTTCGCCAGCTAGACTCAAATCCTGATTCTAATATTGCGACATAATTTACATCTGCCATGTCTCATTAATCTAAACATGATGTGATAATAGAAATAGGTGTGTTGAGCTAAAAAAAGACGCCTTATAGAATAAAGGCGCCCTCTGGAACTCTTCGGGGATCACCGGTTTCCATCATGAAGACACCTACCGGCTCTGTAAATGACACTCTTCTTTCATTTGTCATGTTTAATCACTTTGAGACATGTCAGCGCACTCAATGTCATTGCAATGCTCCTTTTAATGGAAGGGTAAGAGCCTCATCTGGCGTCATTGTGAAGTCCTCTGTCTCCATTTTATTATAAAGACTTGTCGCCTACAGCGTTCAGGCGCACTCAATAATTTCCTTTGATTACCTGAAGGAAATAATACACTATTGCTTATTTTAATGACTTTAAGATCCCTCGTGTGCATCTTGCTGATGGGAGGACTTTTAATCATTGGGCTTCGATAACAGCGGCTCAGGTTGTATTTCTTCCCGGGGCTTACTGGAATACTAATGCGCTTCGCTGGTGTAACGGCGAGACGAGGTCATCGCTGAAACACCCTGTCACTTTCTGACAGCGCATGAGGAAGAGGAAGTCGTTTGAGAGGCTTCTCACACACCGTTTAAGTCGTTTAATGAACTGCTGAAGAAAGTAATTTTTTTTTTATTTGGTGGTTTGCGGTTAACTCGAGGGCGGAATGCATCTGTGACCTCAACACAATTGTGGTTTGTAGTTTTTGCTTCGAACCGGATGGGTTTAATAAATTGTACTTTTGCAGCAAAGCTGACTTTAACCACTAACACATGCATACTTAGACCATGGGGAAATGTTTTAAGATTTTTTTTTGTTTATTAGTTGGAATTTTAATGAACTGAGTGACAACCCATTTTTTTTTCTATATTTTGTTATATATTGAAATGAATGGCAGTTGAATGATGCTGAAAATTCAGCTTTGCTGACACAGGAATTAAGTACATTTTAAAGGGGTCATACGGTGGTACACTCACTTTTTCAGGCTGTTTGGACCGACATTTGTGTTGGGAGTGTGTGTACATAACCACCCTACAATGATAAAGATCCACCAGTAGCTTTCTTTTAATTTAATAAAAA
>JAUCMS010000002.1:9195069-9208782 GCA_032357445.1 Enteromius radiatus | reverse complement strand
TACAAACTTTCCATTAAGACCCTAAAGAATCATATTAACTTATGGAAAATTGGGACTGGATGGCCCCTTTAAAATATATTCAAATATAAAACAGTTTGAGTTTAAATTGTATTTTACAACAACCTCAAATATTTTATATAGTAAATATAAGACTACGTTATTCGTATTGTGGAATGTTAAAAAAAAAATACTCATGCTGCAGATTATGGGAAATTCAGATTGCAATTCTGCATCCCGTTTGCCACCTCAATTCAACCTGAAGAATTGAATTCGATTTTAAAGCACATTCTCACTTCAGTCGTGAATGGCGCACAACCCTGACACACACAGGTACAGTCGCCCATCTCCAGAGCCCCGCTCTCTCTCTGTGTCGTGCCTCCAGTCATTGCACCTGCAGTTTCCTCTTTGTGCTGGTGTCAGTCTTCCTGATACACAGAGCTCCCGCTGTCATGGCTCTCGGCAGCTGCTGTTGGCGTGCTGTGGGGTCTGCTGGAATAATGGATAGAGAGGTTTCTAATGTCACAGCAGACTGACAGCTCACCGGAGGAGAGGAGAGGGACGCCATTGCGGCTCTGTGTGCGTCTCGGGGAGGCCTGACATGCCCCTGAGAGAAGTCGAGCTCTGTGTTTTTCAGGCAGCTGAGAAGAGCCTGTACTGATATTAGTCTCTAGACGCTGAAAGTGTCAACCTGTTTCTTTCGCTTTTATGAGTGAGTTTGCTGATGTGGTATTAACGCTTAGTTTGCTTAAATGGAAAGCCTGTTAGTTAAGGACATAGGAATATCTGATCCTAGTTCAGTTCAGATAGTTAACCAACTTGGTAATGCTTTATTTGAAGCCTGCATGTATATTGCAGTAATACATGCTGAATAATAATTTTAATGTAATGCATTGCGATATTATAAACAGTTAAACATGAATCAGTAAATATTATAAAAATGTTTTGTGTATATTATATGGCACATTTCTGTGGTCACTGTGAAGGTCAGGAATAGAGGATTTGAAAATGAGAACCATTGCGAGCATAAAGCTGTTGCAGCATGTCTAGTGGCGTGTTACAAACCCAAACAATGATTATAACAGCTATTTCTTAAAAAGGGTGTAAAAATCAATTTTTGAGACAAGCAGAAAGCCTTTCTGACCCACATTCAGAAACACCGTCCCCCCTGTACCAGCCTTTAATCCAGTCCGACCAGAGGCTCCGAATAAATCTGCATTCAATTAAAGGATTACTGCCTGTTTAAACAGCATTTTCTCTCTGCCTTTTTCTTTCTTTATCTTTCAAGTGGGTGTCCATGAATGGCAGAATTGTACATGAGTGGCACTTTGTCCACCGAAAGAGGGAAAAGCGCAGGCAGAAACAATCACTAATATTGATGACATATGTCACAGCTGAGCAGTTAAAATTGGACTGGTTTAAAATAATAGATCTCTTGAACATTAAAATTCTGTCATTATTCTCTCAGTCATTGCATACCTGATTTTCTTTCTTCAGTTGAACAAAAAGGACAATTTTTGATGAATGTACTGAACATTTTCTCCCATTTTGTTAAGGTAGGCAACACCTTACTAAAAGAATATAAAGGGCCATGCAAGTATAAAAATATGACACTCTATCATACTTTTATAAGGGAACAAATTGTTCTTTTTGACTTGGATCTTTTTACTGAATCAGTTGGTTCAAAATGCCATTCTGAATCATTTAGTTAATCAGACTGATTCATTTCTTGAATTCGGTATACTGACTTGATCTGGTAGTGGTTAACAGCTCTCTTCAGAAGATTTGGAGTCTACCCAGTTTCATAACAACCTTTGTAATGCTTTTATGGTAATTTTTGATCCTTTCAGAAGCTCTGGTCTCTATTCATTGGAATTGCATAGAAAAGAGAAATTAGAATGTTGTCCGAAATATACATTTTTTTGGAGGACAAAAGGTTTATAATGTAGTAAAAAGTGAGTTAATGTTGACGTGATGATATCTGAATTGTAATTTTTGGCATGACTAATTTTGTTACCAATGATGGGTGAACAGCTGAAAAATGCAGAGATCAGAGGTATGCACCAGAATATAATTTGTCAGTTTTTATTTAATTCATAATATAATCATTCATTAAAGGGTTTGTGCGCGTCTTAACATGTTTTAATTTCCCCTTAAAGTCTTAAAGTCAAGCCAAAAAAAATTATTTTGTTTTAATTCTAAACTAATACTAGTAATAGCGAAGTGTGTTCTATTTAATTTGTTCCTTAAATGTACTTTACACAGTCTTAAACAGGTCTTTAAAAGTTTAGCTTTAGAAACCCAGCTTTATTTCATTCCTTCATCCACTGTTTTCCACACATTCCTCACATTTGATGTCAGCACTGTGCAATATATTATACTGCAACAACAAGGCTGCAACGCACAAGTAGACTTAACTGGAAAAGTGTATGTGAGCGTGAAGATTGGCGTTTGTAAACTGTAGGTGGTGACTGGGTCCATATGCTTTGTGCAGTCAGCCCTCTTACCGAAAAGTTTATTTAAACCTCTGAACATGTGCTTGTGTTCGGTAATGACAGGCCATAAATGAGAAGAGACAGGCCTTGAGCTGAAATAACGGAGAATAAAACCTCTCACCACTGATTTAGTAGAAAATGTGTGTGGATTTTATAGATTTACTGTGCTGAGAGACGTTTGACTGAATTTATAGCACAGGTATGGCAGATTAAATGTACAGTGTGGTGTGTGTGTGTTCATATATATCCTTCTTTGTGGTCTCTTGTTTCCTGCTCTGCAGGGTTGTCCTATTGGAAAAATAAATTGGATGTGACACAGTTTGAACGCCTCTCTGGGACGTGAACATGCTAACCAGTGGCTTTATTAATTAGCTGATAATGAACCACTCATGCTCTGTTCCACTCAGAGGTGAAGCTGTAGATTCTGTTCTCATCTGTGTGTTAATTACAGGTGCCTGTGGTGCAGACGACCCCTCTCTTTCTCTCCATCTCTCTTTCTCTCTGTCTGCCTGTATATTCAGCACATACTGCATTAATGCTGTCAACAGGGACCGTAACATCTGGAGGCAACATGTGTGTGGCATTTGAGAGCTTGTGGAAGAGACAGTGAGCATGTGTTTGTTGCAGCGTGTGCAAGGGTTTATGCATTTTACATTTGTTTGTGAAAGAAAGAGTCAGCATTTATTCAGAATCTGTCGTCTATCATCTGCCTACACTCCTACACTCTTCCACATTGGTTATGAGACTTAGTCACTGATAAAAGAAAGCGTCAGATTATCTAAGGTCAATGATTGGTCAGACCACTATTGTCGCTCCCCCTGATAAGATTTTTATCTGATTTGGGGTCAGGCCTAAATCCAATGTCAATTTCTGGTGGCAAATGAGACACAGAGATTTAAGATTAAAATGATATGTAGATTGTGCTATATTGATTTTGTTTGTGTGTGTGTCCAGCAATTTAAAGATAAATGTATAGTTTTCTATAATGGGATTATACGGCATAATGGGATTGATATTCAATGAACATAGTGGTTGACATTATAATGACATCATAATCTGCAAATAATCCCTATTGGCTCGGTCTCTAATCTGAGCAAACTAAAATGTATGCTTGCCCGTGTGTGCTGCAGAGTATGTAATGCATGTGCTTGTATATGTGAGCGTGGAAGATGGGTGGATAGAGAGAGAAAAGCAGAGGCAGAATTACAGAAGGGTACTGTAAATTTTTCACAATCGTAAAAGGCTTGGAAGCTCACTTGAGGATGACACTGCAGAGAACACCGTTTATCAGTGTAGGCAGTTTGTCAGAGCTGTCCTCAAAGTACTCTTTAATACCTCTGCTCAAAGCGCTGCCTCTTTTTCTCTCCTGCTACTTTTGCTTCCATCTGTCTGATTAGGAAAGCTGCTTTTTAGGCGTCTGCATATAATCATTTTCACTATAGCTCACAGATCAGAGCGTAACAAAAAAAGTCACTAAAAGCCGGAACACGATGGGGAAAAGGAATAGATTAAAAGATTTTCACCGGATTTTGCACCCTAAAGGGGTCGTATGATATTTTTCCTTGATCTTTTGAGATAAGACTTCATTGTGCTATGGGACCGTACTGTATATATCAAAATTTCCATCACATGCAAAAAGGCTGTTTATTTAAACTGTACTGCAAAAAATGATTTGTTCCAGACAGATGATTAACAGATGACACTTAACTTAATAAATGGTATCGACGTCATTCAAAATAGCCTACTCTCTTAGGGAAAGGATATAAAGCTGTCGCTGGGGTGGCAACCTATCAAAAGGTATTGATATGTCTATTTAATTTAGTAATGTCCACCCTTTAGATACAAAGGTATCTTTTAGGTATCTAAGGTATCTTTAGTGTTTAGGAGCAACTGAGTGGAATCATTAAATCCAACACAGTTTCATGACCAATTCATACAAGGAGACTAATTCATACAAATTCGTACGACCTCACTCATTTGTCTAAAACCTCAGTGACGGGTAGGGTTTGGACTGGAGTAGGTCATTCGTACAAATTCATACGAATTGGCAACTCGTAAAATGAATTAGCCACCTTGTAAAGTATGTATGAATTGCCGGCTGTTAAATCTGTCTACATAGTCTGTTGCTGTTGTGACTTTCTATGTCAGTTCAATTTGTATCTCATTTACACCAAGCTAAAATGCTTCAAAGTAAATTGATTTATTAAAGGGAAATTTCAACAGCTAAAAAAGCCATTATTGGTTTTAGCTGAAAGAGAAAAAGAAAACAAATTGCAATCTGTTAAACATCATACAGTAACATAGACTTGTGTCATATATCATTGAAAAGGTCTGAAGTAGCAGAATACAACAAGCATCCATCAGGATCTTTTTACACATTTAAACATGAAAGTACTGAGTGGGCCAGTGTCACCTTGGCCCTTATGTAGCCTCACTGCGCCAAACAAATGAATGATATTACTTTAGTTATTCAATTATTCTGATCTTATTCCACCAGATCATTCTAAGCCTGAGTGACTTTCTTTTCTTCTGAGAAACACAAAAGAAGATATTTTGAAGTATGTTAGTAATAAAACAGCTGTGATGACCCTTGATTTCCACTGTACGGATGAAAACGACTCCGAATATCTTATTTTGTTGAAAGCCACACTGGTTTGAACAGCATAAAGGTGATTTTTTTTTTTTTAGATTTTTGCCGGCCAGTACTACAGTAATGGAATGTAACAAGGCTTTCCTTTAATCCATTCATACATGCCCGCCACATTCTTGTCAGCGACACTCACATATTTTTGTCCCGACCATCTGGACCAACAGCAGGCCTGGATGCCCTCTGTCAGACTCCCTCGGGAATGGGGAAGGGTGAAGAGCCGGAGCGTCAAATTAATTATCCCAGCTAGTTTGTTTCCCACAGACAAGTGGGAAATGTCCTGGACATATCGAGCACTCCAAAATGTGTGCCTTTGACTTCCTTTGCTCTTTTTTTTTTATGCTGTTTAAAGATCATTGTGATGCTGTGAGTTCCCAGACAGAGATAAAGGGGGGTGGAGAAAGAAAGAGATGGAGGCAAGAGTCTCAGTGGGCATCAGATATTTAATCAGAGTTTGGGGGCGAAACAAGGAAATGAGAAGAAGTGTTTCATGTGCTAAAGTCCCCTGCAGGCCCCTCCACATCTCACATTAAACATGTCATTGAAGCCCTTAGTATGCAGCATGTCTAATTGAATGCAATGACTGTTTTTCTTTCTTTCTTTGCAGGGTACTGGCTTGGAAAATGCATCCTGGGCCTGCTTAGAAGAAAGATGACAGAATGCCCTGACTTCAGCCTTTGAGAGACATGATAAGACGGCAAGATGGATTTCTGTTTCTATTATACTTTTGCTTATCTTTCTCTATTTTTTGCTTGTTCTCATAAGCACAAATTGCTATTGATGTTTTATTGTTGTTTATTATATGATTTTTTTTTAAAAAAAAGGCCTCAACGCATTACAAACAGGAATCACACACTCGGTTTAGTGTGAACAGTACACGTATATGTGTGTGTGAGTCTCATGTCCAGCCTTTTGAGAGGGCTCTCAACCATTTCATCTTGTGCTTTGTGTTCTGACTCTTTGAGGGCAGCTTGCTTTAAAGTCCCTGTGGTAAAGGTGCTCATGAACAGCTGTGTGTGTGTGTGTGTGTGTGTGTTGCTCTAAAGCACACTGAGGTTCTGTATTCTCATGAGTTTATCTAAGCAAGTTTAAAAAGGTCTGACCTGTATGATGATAGACTAAGATTATCTAAGATTTCACTCTCACCAATACATAATCCAAAGTTTATTTTATGTATGTTATGATGTTGAGAGCTGAGGGGATTTTTTTTTGAAGAAGAAATTGAGCTCACAGAACATTTGTGAAGGGTCCTCACAAGTTTAGTAAAACCTGAAAGCATCTACATAACTGATAAACATGTTATGTAATGTATCAATGAATATGTAAGAATACAGAAAGATTTGTGTGAAGGTTATGCTAGGCTGTAGAAACATATTTGTTTAAACAATGTATGCCTAAGATCTTTTTCAAACCAAAGACGCTTGTGGATTGTAAGACCACCATATTACTAGTATAGTATAATTGTAATATTATATATACGGTTTGTACAATATAATCACCATTACGCCTATGGAGAGTCCCTATAAATCGTGTGTGCATTTTGGGGACCGAATTTTGCTAAGCTTCATGTCTGCAAATGAAGCCCAAGTGGTTTATACACTTGTCTATACCTAATATGATCCTATGAAGTTTTTATCCAAACCTTATTAATTATGTTCAAGGGAGTAGTTATCGTCATCTAATTACAAAGCTGTAAGATCAATAGGCTCATTTTCCACAATGAAGATACAAGGTCTACAGCAGGAGACGATAGCAGAGTGATCAGACTTATTTAATAGTTTAATGTGACAGCTCCCTTCTTCTGCCTACAGGTGCTTTTGTCTCTGGGCATACTGATACTGAGCAAGGATGTGGTGAAAGCCACAGAAAAATTGTCGGAAGGAATATAGTGCATGGCTAGCGTTGACAAGACCTTATAGGAACTCGCTTATTGCTCTTCACATGTTCATATAATTGTTTATAGAGACGTGGAATATTAAAACATTTTGACTTGTGTCGAGGACTAGTGTTGGTTGTTGCAGGTTGATTGCCTTGGAAATGACATGTTCTACCTGCACTGATGGAGGTGTTAACACAAAATCTGTGCTTTTTTTAGTATGTGTCTCTATGTGTTTATAAAAAGTAGTATCCTTCAGCAGACACACTTAACATAACAGTTCGTCATTCAAGCTGTCATCCAGAGGTCTATTCAGCAGAGTCTGGGTGGATGGGATCAGATCAACACATTGAGCAGCCGTCACTGAAAGATGGACAAAAGAGGTAATTGCAGGATGGAGGACTGAAGCTTTCTGCTGGATTCTGAGCTGCTTTTTTCATTGACAGATTCAAACCCTGTTTTCCTAAAGATTTTTTGACAAATAGTCAACAGTTTTCCTAATTCCTCAATAAATTCTTTAATCATTTCTTCATTTCAATTCCATAGAATACATCTATCACTCTTCCTCTATTCTTCCACTTCTTTCTTCTATACCTCCTTTTATCTCTCCATGCCATTCTTCTTTCTGTCCTTTTCTCCTTCATTACACTTTTCCTACTTTTCATCCATCCATCCATTCCTTTCCCTTTTTCTTTTCTTTTTTTCAGCCCTTCCTCCTCCTTCCACCATCATTTCTTTCCCTCCCTACTACTTTTCATCTTTCCTTCTTTATTACGACATCCTTAGTTTCTTTTCTCTACCTTGTGCCATACTTCTATGCTTCCTTTTTCTTTTCGAATCTTTGTTTCTTACTTCATCCATCCATCCATCCATTTTTTTCTTCTCCTCTTTCTTTTCTTCTTTCCAGCCCTTCCTTCCTTCATTCTACCATTCTTCCTTTTTCACTCCCCTCATTTTCATTCATTTTTAACCTTAAAAAGAATCATTTACTTTCTTCCCCTTCATTCCTTTCCTTTCTTTCCCTCCGTACTTCTTTTCTTACTAACTCTTTTATTTCACACTCCTTCCTTTCTTTTCTCTACCATATGCCATTGTTGCCATCTTTTCCTCCATTTCTTTTTTTTCATACTCCACCTATCAATCCCTTTCTATCTTAGTTTTTTTGTCTTCCTTTTATTCTTTCCAGCCCTACTTTCTTCATTCAATCTTACTTCCTTTTTCCACCTTCCTCATTTTTATTTTTTTTAACCTTCATTTACGTTCATCTTTCATTCCTGTCATTCATTCCTTGCATTCTTTCCCTCCCTATTCCCTGTCATCTTTTTTCCAATATTGCTTCTTTCTTTTCTCTACTCTATGCCATCCTTCTATCTTTCCTTTATTTTTTACTCCCATCCATCCATCCATCCATCCATCATCTTTCTATACTTTTCCATACTTTTTCATTCTATTCTGTTTTATTCTTCAGTAATTCATATGTATGCTCATTCCTTCATCTTTCTTTTTTTTCACGTTTTGCCTCTTACATCTCCCTTCCTTTCCTTTTTTCTCCACCAAGACTCAGAGTAGTCTGTATCAGATATCTAAGTAATTTTCTTGTCAAACTCATTCAGCAGCATATGTCTGAGTGGCTGGGTCAGTTGACTGTGTGTGTGTGTGTGTGTATATATATATATATATATATATATATGACACAGTTTTTTTAGAGGGAGTGTGTGTGTGTGAGAGAGACATGTCTAGTCATGGTAAATAATTTTTACAGAATCACGCTGATAACGCTAAAGGGAAAATAATATCCCCTTCATTATCTCAGCCTTCCTTTAGATACAATTTAGCTCAAACCCCTCCTTTCTACTCTTGCTCTTTCACTGCTAAATTGGCTTCTCTTTGTGTTTTATAGATTAAGGCTTTGACCCCCGCTTTCCGCTTCGTCCGCTCTGTGTGTGTTCTGACCAGTGTAAAACAACTAAAGGTTAAATCCCCCACTAAGGACTCCATTAATGCCCATCAGTTATCTGTCGGCCATGACTTATGAAGCATTTATGAGCTCTAATTAACTGCTGTAGATTTGTGTGCGAGTGTGAAAATGTGTGTGCGTGTAAATCACAACCTGACAGTCGATGCTTATCTTCAGCTTAATTAACCCCACATAAGTGCCGGGGTCTTTTCTTCTCTTTAACAATCAGCGAATATTAGACACCACATAATTACCTTAATAAAGGGTTCCATCTCATATTTTTAGGCAGACATGGATATATAGTGCACACCTCCCATGTTACAATAGGTTATTCTGCTCCCGCTGTGCTGTGCTTGCATGTGTTTAATGAAAATGCTTGTCATTATATTCCCAATCTAGGAAGAAAAAAATTTGAACCTTTTGTAATTATCGTTGTAATGTTTAAACAATTTGTTTTATGAATATACAGTGCTACTAAATGTTATGTTTGCTGTTTGTAAAAGGAGGTTTTTTGCTGAGATTCAGATGATTCACTCATTTGCTTGGATCTGCTATCTTGTGTGTGTGTGTGTGTGTGGTTTATTTGTTTTGTATTTGGAAATCAATACTTCTGGTGGATCTGTCATAGGGTTTACGCTACGGGACTTTGATGGCTTTTCTTTGATAGTCTGCAGGTCAAGACACAGATGCTTGGACTTCCTGGTTTTGCCAAAAACTCCACTCTCATTTGACCCTCTCCAGCGCTCATCTCTCAGCCGATTGACCCAGCGTGACCCTTCTAGCGTGACTGGAGTACACAATAGGATCTTAACGCAGCCAGTCTTCCTGACAGGTGCTTTATGTCTGATAGTACAGACCGAGTTGGAGAAGAGTTATGTTTGCTTAAATCAACAACAGATACTTCTCATGTCCGTTAGCCAAACTGGATAGCACTGCTGGTTCCTCCCTAAGTAGTCATTTCTGAATCCCATCCATTCCACCCATACCACTTTAAGAAATGTTGGATGTTCTCAGTTTTGCCAATCCCTTGGGTCTGTGTGAACTGAGAACTCTCTCATCATTATTCTAGCAAATATTTACCAGTTTCATAAACCTTGGAGAGTTGTTTTCAAAACGGCAACTGTTCTGTTCTCATCTGTCAGTCATTTCAGGGATTTTTTTCCACTGGTTTTTGGATGTAATTTTTTCTTTGGATTTCAAACTGTCTAAACAGAGAATGAATATACCTCCTGAGGATATTACAAGAATGTTTAAATAGTTCTGTCCACTTAATTGTAATGCAGCACAGTTTGTGTGGGGGAGAAATGGAGATGTTACAAATTAACCAGTAGCTTGTAAAAATCTCATTCTCTAGCAACATTCTTTAAATAGTGTTAGTATTAGTATATGCTTCATGTGGTGAGGAGAAAATGCTAATATAATATGATTTTCTTTTTCTAAAAATGTGTATATATTTTTATTTATGTGTGCATACTCCTTTTACAAGACATTGGCTGCATTGTGGCGTATTTGTCTTTCATCCTTCTTTTTGTCATATTCACACCCACTGCTTTCTTAGTGATGTTGTGTTTTCTCTTTGTCTGCTAATGGAATAATTGACCTGAGTTAAAAAGTAGGCTTGGTAGTGCCACCCTCTTTCAAGTTGTGTATATAGAGGACAATAAACCATGCTGCTGTTCAATCCCACAATCCATTTCAGCACAAAAAGCTGACCATCTAAATGTAATAGGATAGGATGAGATTACTTTCTAATTGAGGTGCGATATCAGGGGATATCTTTCCACAGAATATGCTCTTATTTCTCCCACACAGGCTTAAATCTATGTGTGTGCGTTCAAAGTCTTACATGTCTGAGTCTTTTTTTTTTTTTATCAAGAGGCTTATCCAGGATTTCCTGGAAAACAGAAAAACAAAGTCTAAAGTAGGGAAACATTAATGACAGCTAGAGAGGCAGTGGGTACCGTGTGTACACCAGATTAGGGGTGATTGCTTTTGGGTTGGTGGATGGGATTATCACAGTGTTAAGATTTAATCCCCCATAGAGGGCTATCTGGAGGTCCAGATTAAACCCACCAGTGGATGCCAATGGTGTGCAGAGAGATAAGAGCCATTAAACATTGTTATTTTTTATGCAGATTGCATGGATGGTGGATAATGTGCATATGCAGTATGTGTTGCGTAATTTGTAAAGTACAAGAATTTGTTTAATTTTTTTTTTTATTCAAATGATTTGCATTTGCAGTACATCTCGAATGAAGCACTGCTTTTTAGAATTGCAAGACATGAGCTAGATAACAGATTGTGCACTGCTGCCATTAAATAATGCATGCATGTAGGCATATGTTGTCCCTGTCATAGCATTTTGTGTCTCTACATGTGTCATCTCAGTCAGATACAAGCTTTAATCCATCGTTTTTTTGATAAATCTGCTCGCATCCAGATATTTTACTGGCATGTAACAGCACCTGCTAAAGCTAAGAGCAAGGTGAGCATGTATGTGCTCCTCCTGTGTCAACAGGAGAAACGTTCGTCCCAGACGCTGTACTTCTAATGAACTTCTCGCAGAGGAGAAATTAAATTATGCCTCTTGGTTTGGCTGGAAAATGAGAGCTTAAGAACCTTATTGCAATATTGTGATAAATCAGGGAATTATGAAAGGCCAGATGGATGAGTGTGATTAGGGGCCCGTGTAGAGCCCAGCCAAGCATCACTCACCAAGGAACCTTTCCGTTGAGTAACCACCGACACAAAACATTCTTAATCACTCTTTCAAGATTACAGCTGGCCCTCGAGACTACATTTCCACTTTGTCCTGAAGTTAAAGGATTTTGGGTAAAACTGAGGCTGTTGCTCTCTTTGTGCTTTGACTTCAAATGGAACAAGGTTTTGTTTTACTCATCTCTCAGGGTACTGCTTTGGGTCAGCATTTCCATTAAGCTGCTTCGAAGTCAAATTCCACAGTGAGTGTGTAACTGATACCTGTGAAGGACTGATGAAGAAGAAAAGAAAGCCAGAGATTTAATACGCATACACTATGGCTTAGCTGAACAATATATTCTAAATACTACCTCTTAGTTTATTCCATAAATCCTGCAATAACATCCTTACACAACCATTGTCATAAATAATAGATATGATGGTGGTGTTCCACAGGGACATCTCCTGGGTCATCTAGAGTTTACTTGGGGAATATGTGTAGAAAAGAGAGAATATGTGCAAAACTAAAACAGGCTGTTCATTTACTATGAATAAATTGTGCTTGATAATAGCACCTGTTGTGTTAATTTAGTATCCTTGATCACTTATATTCATATTTTTGATTTAAATGTTTTACTTTGTTCTTATCTTGAAGCCTCGCTACTGCTTTTAAATCATCTAAATTGCATAATTATGTTATGTTATTCTTTTTTTTTTTACCTTCTAAAGGTGCATTAGTCCCTTAGATCCCTTAAGGTACTACTGTGAACCTTTTAGGGGTAAATAAGGTACAGAGATGTCCCTTTGTGCTGTGTGAATATATCTCAAATCATTTCAAAAGAGCAGGCAGATGTCTGATTCTGATTCCTGAGCCTTGCATAAAAAAGACAGGAAAGAAGGTTCTGTGATAACCATTGTGAGAGACTGTCGCTCAGACAGCCCAGCGTGTGAGCGACACAGAGTCAGCCGCACCATTCATTGCAACTAATTGAATGCATTTGCTCGTGGCCATCAAACAAATGAGAATTTGTGTCAAGCCGCCGTTGACATACTGAATTGTGATAGATGATGTTCAAGAGTCTGACTCACATTTCATTCAGCTCCGTGAAATGAAATCAAAGCTACTGAGGGGAGGAAAAATCCGTCTGTCATCAAATCTGATCGGCTTGTCCATTTGTCAGTGTACAACTGCATTGAATCGCATGTCAAATGAGATTTTGAGACAGCGTTTGTATTACATTTTTTGGGGACGAGATTTCAGGAACGTTTTAATTTTCACCACAAGGCCTGGAACTGAATATGGACTAGTGGCTGTAAAGCTTACAAAAAGCACCTTAAAGCGTTATAAAAGTACACTATATGAGCCAAACCCTATATTCACGGCTGGCCCTGGGCATAGGTGGAATAGGCAAATGCTCAAACACAAATGCGCCAAAAACAAGGAGAGAGAGCTTGTCCCACAAAACTTAAATCTTTTATTGCTCTCCCAACTTAAAGTATAATCTATGCAGCCACTTTCACTTGCATTGTAGTATTTGGGGATTTGTGGCATATTTTTTTTATTTGAACTGGCTAATTTGATAATGTTTTATTTATGTGTATATAATTATAATATATATATATAATTGGGCTTATTAAGATTTTATGTAAAATTGACTTTAAAGTTACACGTTTCTCAGTTTAATTTGTGGTGGTAACGTTAGAAAGGGCTATAGTTTAGTATAACAGTGCTGCCATCTAATGGAAATCGAACACTTTTTTATTAATAAGGTTAAGTAAGGGATAATAGACGTGTAGCCGGTAGTTATCGCAAAATAATCCCCGACAGTGTGATCAGGACCCGACGCGAAGCTGAGACATGAATATGAATTTGAAACATTTTATTGCCATTAAAATTAACATTTTAATCCTTCCGCGAAACGATATAGTACCTCATGACTAACATAAAGACAATTTATAACATCTACATATATATATATATATATATATATAATAACAGTTGTATTTTGTTGTTAATTGTTACCAGTGTTTGTCACAAGATGGC
>JAUCMS010000002.1:9155880-9167657 GCA_032357445.1 Enteromius radiatus | reverse complement strand
ATTTGACCTCCGCCTCCAAAGTCTCAAAAGTGTACTTGACGAGCGAGCAGGGGTTGAGCAGTTGAGAGAGTATAGAGGGTTGAGCGAGCGCTACTTAGCGCCATTCTCGCAAGCACATTTTTGCACGCGCATAGTTTTCTGTGCTCTCCCGGTGCAGAAATTCTCCCTTTCAAGAACACATCTGACACGCACCTCTTGTTTTTATGTGTGCTAGATTTGACAGGTATGACAGATAATAGTAAAACCGCTAAGGGGTGCAGATGATTTTATTTCCCCAAGTGCTTGTGCCGCCCCCAACGTGTCATGAAAAAATTCTGCCTCGGGCAGCTGCCCCATTTGCCCATGCCTAAAACAGGGTCACTATACTGAAGTCTAAGGCTTGATGGAAGTTAAATACAAGTTAAACTCGTAGCATTTGTGGCATGTGGTTGGATGCCACATTCTTAAAACCCTCATTTTCATTACCATTTAGTTCTTGCTATAGGTTTGAAAAATGCTGCAAAAGTGCGGATGATATCTTGAAGTAAAATCTGCATGGGGAACTTTTTGACCCTTGCGTAAAAATCTCAGTTGCACAGATTCCTATTGAGATTTTGCCTGTGAAAATTTGTTGAACAATGGTAAATGTGACTGCATCTTAACTTTATTTAAGGTTAGAAACTCTTTCTTTCAAAATGAACTGTTGTACTATTAATGCTTGCCTTAGCAGAGAAACTCTCAGAGAGCATATACTGCGCTCTCTGCTTTTGTGTAGATGTAAATAATGTATCAAATAGCAGTGTTAAGTGTAGCCCCAAGTCTAACCCGTATGCTTCTAGGTGTAGCTGTAAAAACGCTAGTCTGCAGAGAGAAGATATGCTGCCCCAACTCACACCGCTAATACTTTGGCAAATTACATTTTTATTCAAATACAACTGGCTTGCCTGAGTAGGTTTATAATAATACATCTGGCGTGTATGTGAGTTAGTATCTTGTGGGACCCCCACTCATTCTTTATCCTTGTTCCCTCGTGTAGATGAATAGCAAAAAAAAAGATAAATGTTTGCAAAATCTAAATTGAAAATGGCCTTCGTGAGGAAGCAACTGCTGAGAGCAGCCCGCAGTTCATTTTCTTGTCTTGTCTTTGGTGGTCGACAGCAGGGTCGTGAGAGGTTGAAGTCTCGCAGAGACCTTGATGAAGTTGGAACTTCTGGCTCTCCACCTGCCAACACCTGGCAGCAAGTGATCTCATTGCATTTCCAAAGCAGCGTCGTGTTGGAGACGGTGTCAGAGCCCTCTTCATTTTCTTATACCCTTCCTCTGACACATTTCTAACTCTGCTTCACACACACATACCCAGAAGCAACTTGATCTTTCTTTGTGTGAGACAAAGTCAGGTCGAGACAGGACAAGCGGAGGTGAGAAGAGATACTTTCTCTCCTTCTAAGGCTTAAATGTTCTTCTATTAACATTTGATACAATGACTTTTTAAGTAAATAATAAAAAGGCTTTAGATAAATAGAAAAATATTCTACTCCCCTGACTTAACGTCTTCAGCCATTTTAGAGCACATCACAAAATATGCATACACTTTACCCTGGGAGTACACAACTGTGTATTACATACATGCTTGTGCTTTCCCCCGAACGTAAACAAGGCTGATTACGTCAAATACATTAAAGCGAATGCATGTGTTGCGATACTCTTCAAAATGGGAGAAGACGTAAGTGAGGAGAAGAATGGTAAATTATGTTATTTTTTTGTTTTTTTTGCACAAACAAAAGTATTCTCCTAGCATCGCAAAACTGAAGTTGAGCCACTGATGGTCTGTTTTACCGATGTATTTACTATGTTTCTGGACCTGGGATCATTTCAGTTGTATTGCTGTCTGTGGAGGGTCAGATGCCTCTCTGATTTCATCAAAAATATCTTCATTTGCTTTGGAACGACATGAGATGGAATGGAATGACATTTTGGGGTGAACTAACCCTATAACAAAACTGACGTTTTACTGACATAAGTTTTACTAATTTAATTCAAAAACAGGAGACTGACTTGTCCTTGAAGGGTTCACTAATAACAGTTCCTTTTTAAACGTTTAAAAAAAATATGTGCATCAGGCCATTGAAACAACACTTCTTTTGTTCTTTTGTTCCATTGTGCTACTTTACATTTACAGTTTTTCTGTGTAAACACATTGAACAGATGTGTTTGACATTTGCACTTGTGTCTTTTGCAGCATCTTGTGCATTGACAATGGTGTTAAAAAATAAATTACACCTCATGACCTTGTGTTTTCTGTGCATTCTCTGTGAATGGCTCTTGACAGTACTTCACAGTAAATATGTTAACAACAATCTAAAATATAAATATCTTTGCTTTTACAATTTGTTTTCAAATTGCTAATACAGCAAGGAAAAGGTACAACATAGCATGCCAAAAGAAGGTAAAAAAAAACCCTGCACAAAATAAGGTTACTGTTTTTGTCATTTTTAGATATGTCTAATGTAACATAGTAAAAGTTGGCATTAGCTTTTAATTTATAAGGTAATTGTAAAATTACTTTGTTTATAAGAGATACAAAAGGCGACCTGTAATTTCCCTCTTTTGGAGTGTATGTTGTTGGCTAGGATGAAGCTATTTTTCCCCATACACGCCATATGCAGGGACACTGTTTGGCTTTTATATCCTGTAGCTATTTATCAGGATCTTCCAACCACAGAGTTTGTGTTCCTCAAAGTGGTGTTAAATTGTGAATCTCATTTCATTGTGTCAAGTGTCTGAATTCATAAAAGCCATAAAAGGGAAAACAGATCTGTTTTGCGAACTCTATATTAAAACATCATGTTCACTTGTCTCTAATAAATAATTGTTAAATATATCCAAGTATGTATCATTTTAATGTACCTTACATTACAGATTTAGGTGTATAGACCCAGGTTGTACTGTAACTGTTTGCATTGGCTGCATTGAGTGGGAAAATGCAAGATTGTGATCAAGGGGCTCAGACGTTAGATTTACATTCGCAGTCTGTTGGTTTTGCTGTGCTTTTATGATGCATGAAATGGCGCTGGACAAGTTACATGTACTTGCGATCCATATACCATAAGTATGAGCAATAGTAATTCTCTAAGAAACTAAACCCTTTGCTAAGTGGGAACGCATTATAATCCGAAGTGAATTCAGATTATGAAAAGAATTTGTGGCCAAGAACTTTCATGGTAGCAGAACTTTAGCCTGTATACCAAGTTTATACACGTCAAGTAATTGTTTAGGTTGTCAGTGTATGAGTGTGAGGAGAATGTTTTGTTCCATTGCAGAGGCCTTCTGTTTATACTGAAGTGACTGATTAGGTGTGTGTGGAACAGCTTGCTGGTCAACGGAAGTGTTTGGGGTCAAGTGTGGGTCTAGCCGATGTCTGCAGACACAGGAGGACAATACAAGGGCATGTATTCACAGATAGGGTTCTGTTCATTTGCACGTGGCATTGTAGAATTGCACGTCTGTAGGTGACCATTGTTATTCTAATCCTTGAGCAACAGTTAGTAAAACTAACCCACTTCTAAATAAAGGGGTTTTTGCAGTCATCAACATTTTTTTTGCAAGATTTTTTAAAAAACAATTTTTATTTGTCATTTGCACATAAAACCAAGTCTAATGCACATTGGAATTCTAGTGCAGAGCTCCCTGAGTCAAGTTTAGAGAAGTTAAGAGAAGAATAAGAAACAAAATAACAAGAGAATAGAACATTGTTAAACTAAATTAATAAAAAAACAACAAAAAAAGAAGATAATCCGAAGTAGCATTGCAGATATTTCACAGTTATAGAAGTCAGTTCAAGAGGAACCTTTTTCTAATAAAAAGATCCTTTTGTGTAGAAGGTTCTTCATGGAATGTCAATTTTTTAAGAGTGTATTTAAAATAAAACAGCTATAATTGGGCTACTGATACTCTATAGTGCTTGTCTCGTGTAAATTTACATTAATTTAATTACTGAGTGCAAGTTTTAAAATCTACCAATGATTTACACTGGTATTTCCTTCAAAAAAATGCTAATCTTGTCAAGATCTTGCTCAGGCAGAGGTCTCACTGGAGCTTCTTTATGGACAGAAAAAAACCCCTTTACCAAAATCACTGCTGCCATTTCTGCCTCTATTTTCTCTGACTCATTTCAGAATTAGCGTTTTGCATTTAGCCTCCTGTTTGTACCCGACCCTTGCTGTTCGATGCATAACAGCCATCCTGCCTAAATGCCATATTTGTGGCTGCTGAATTATGCATGAGGAGCAGTTTAGAGGCCTAGTGAGTTTGTGCTTGGTGGGAGAGTAATGAGGAAGCCTTGTTTCTAATGGCAGGATTTGGCTTGGCAAGATGTTTTATGTGCTAATTGAATCTCAGAACTGAGGAACATTTTGGAGTCATTTGAGATGACAGAAATGATGTAGTGTTGTGACTAGAGATATGCGGATGTGTGAGTGTGATTTTATGTGTAACTGAGAACATAAAAGAAGCCTGCAACATAATAGAATGTATTAAGGGGTACTCATATAGAGTCCTTTCTGCAACGTTTACTCACTCTCCTAATAACAAACCGCACTTATGGTTTATCCATTTCTAGCTAGATCTACAATAAATCAAATGTATTGCATTGGATAAGCTGCTATTTTGTTTTGTTGTCCTGATCATCCTAATCAAGCTTTATCCAAACCGCTTGTCACGGTTTTCCCCCGTATTTGGTTATTTTGGCACACACCGATTCCCCACTTCATTGTTTGGGTGTTTGCTCCACTGAAATGTCTTAAGTGATTTTTTTCTACCATGTCACAACATGCCATGCTTGCCTGCAGGCTGTCTGTCTGTTAGCAGACCCTCCGCTTTGGAGCACTGGAGCTCATCCCTGACCTTCTGCTGGCTCTGAGTGGTGTTTTCAGTCCAGAATGATGTAGCTCAAATGGCATATGCACTCAAATTTTTTTCTTGCGTAGCACAAAACAATGAATGTGTTTTAATGAAATTTAATTATGGCCATAAAAAACGACAAATCTCACTCACTCAAATCTCAGTTCCAAATTTCACTTATTCATAGGAGACGTGCATTTATGTGCTTTATGTGTGGTAGGGGTGTGCGATACTGACATCTAAATATATCTCAATACTTTCTCAGATTTTATCGCTAACGATTATTAGCCAATATTTTGTGTTGTTGTGCTGGTGCTTTCAGGACTGCTACGAACAGCTGATTCCTGCAGTTTTTGAAATTCTAAATGCATTTTAAAATACAGAATCATGAATTGAAAGAATGCACTTTAAATGCGTGCGCACCCTGGTCTACACTCTGTAGCTGTATTTTGAATGGTTTTTGCTAAATATCAGATAATGTCAAATCGTGCATCGTTAAAAAAAATGCAGATGATATATATCACACACCCTTAATACAGGGTGATATTCTTTACTAGAAGATTGCTCATGCTTTTGGATGGCTGATGAATGCAGGTGGTTGAAGTGTGTAGGTAAAAGGGCGGTCGAGTTGACATTTAAAACTACTGCTCTCAGGGTTCAAGAGATGAGGTCCACTGTCATTCAGAGACACACAAACTCTCTCTGTCTCTGCTGTATGGCTCCCTGCAGACAGCCTTATTTGTTCTATCAGATCAGTTTTTTCCTTTCCGGCTTGAGTTCAGCCCTCTGTAGGAGGAAGAGTTTGCAGTGTGAGGTCAAATGTATCTAAGCTGAGGTTAAGGTCTGCGCTGATCATAAGAAGTTATTTTCAGCTGTCTCTGTTAGAGCAATCTGCACTGGATTCGCAAGCTATTATCTGCCTGATGTGGGTAGATACCATAGAATAGTTGCTTTTAGACCAATGCCGGACAGACCTTTTCCTTTACTATATAGGCTATATTTATTGCAGAGAAGTCTCTTCCAAAGCATATTTTGGTCATTTAATGCATTCTTGTCCAATAAAAGTATTAATTTCTTAATAAAAAAGAAATTTTAATGTAAGTTTTGCTTTTCCATTTCAGTTTCAATCCATGAGCCTGTGCCTGATACTGTACATTAGTTTGTATGTTTCTTTGTATCTGTTGTTGGCAACAAATACGGCTGTGATTGACACCCTCACATTAAATTAATCTGTTTTTAGAACTCTCAAGTGTGCCGGCAGAGGCCTGGGAGCATTTACTAAACACACTTATGCAAAATGTTTTCACGAAAGGCCATAATGAAGTTTACTCACATTGTAAAATGCACCCTCACCATCTCCAGTTTGACAGTGATGGATTCAGTAGGAGGTGTTAACACACTCATACTTAATGTAGGAAGACACATGGAAGAGGCCTCTAGGGAAGACGAGGAGAAATATAAACAACAGACCAGTCGACGGCTCAATCACATGAGCAGACCAAACCGACTGATGAGAAGAAAACAAACTAGAAAGTGTCCAAATGTCATTTATCCCATGATTCATAGGGCCGTGATGGGATGAAGTCTTCTCTTAAGATTTTAAGGTTAGATTTGTGTGTGTACCACATAAATATACTTTCAGTTTGTAAAGTTTGATGGAGAATTAAATTACAGTGGGAAAGCACATTATCCTCCCCAGTGACAGCGCTGCATTGACAATGACATTTTATTCCAGCTCTTTCAATATTTGCACCCGTCGTGTGTAAACACACACACACACACATTTTGGTTTCAGTACGCTCTGCTATGAAAAAGGCATATTCGCTCTTTTAATGTTGATTTAATAAAGGTCTGACCGTCTCCGGCGCCTTTCCTGTTTTGATTTATCTGTAGTCAGTATGGGGACTGTAAGTATGATTCATGGTAATGATTATGAATCAGAGTTGCTTGGCATGCTGCCTATCTGAGCGGACACCTGCAAACATTTCCCAGATCGTTTCAAGCTCATTTGTATCATTAATCAATAAGATTTTTTTTTACGACTCGTGAAGAGACTTATTAAAGCCGAAATTTTCTGAACGTGCACGCGTAAACGCTGAAATTATTCAGTATGAAACACTTTTGTTTAATGTCTAAGAGCTGTTTTGTTGTCTGAAATCATATATTTTTTTCATAGATGTGTAATTAAGGCCTTGCCATCCCTGTAATTGTTAAATGGAAATTCAACCTTGTTGAATTTGTAGTGTTGCTTTCAGTCCTCAGTCTCTAGGTTACACTGTTATGATGAAAGACTGTGAAAGTCTTATCCTTCTATTCATTGAGATTTTTCTTTGGGCAAAGTGCAGATAAGACCTCTTTATGGCTCTCTCTCTCTTTCTTCCTGTGTGTTTTTGTCATGCTGTGCGTTTAACACGACTTTGGTATGTCATATTGATTTCTCTGAGGTGGCAGTAGGTTGGATTTTGTTCAGGCTTGCTCTTAAATGAGGTGTTTATTGACTTGAGCTGTGTTAGTATTCTTTTTGTGAGGTTCTTTTCACACCCGTTCTTCCCTGTTGGCTTATACTTTCAGAATAAAACGTTGTTGCTGCTTTTATCGGTTGAGACCGTTTTTGTTGTTCAACAGGTAGTTATGATTAGGAAATCTGATTGGAGGATCCATATTTGAAGCATTATTTGCACATCTCACATTTTTTCCCCCCATAGTTACAGGCTATTGAACTTTACACAGTTCATTTGATTAACCGTTGGTTACTGGCTAATAGGCTATAGAAGGATTTTGTTGGCATCTGCATTCATTATAGGGCCCATATGTGTATTTTCAGTGTTTTTACAATTAGAATATATTTGTCATCATTTAAAGTTCACTAAGTTAATCTTTAAATGTTATATTTAGATCTCAGAATGTCAATTTTTCATTTCATTTTATTCAAATTCCTATTTATTTTGCCAAGATAATAGTAAAAATGTAATATTGACTATTTATCGGTTATAGAATGAAGTGATCATCTTACATTGAACAGTACAATGATGTGATTAGCTTAGTATATCATTTTAATATTGGCAGTTTATCGGTTATTGTCTAATGCAGAAATCTCAAAATAAATATCCATCATATTGTACAATTTAATAAGATTACAATAATAGTTTTTTAGTGTTTTATTTCTGGATTTACTTACTTAATCTTAATATCGTCCATTTATCGGATTTCAATTTTATCGGTTATTGGTTAAGATGAAATTTTTCCTTTAGCGACATCATAAATTCATTTGTAAAATTTAAACAATTAGTGTTTAATTGAGGTTTGTTTTTGTGGGCCCATGTGTTGGTGTAAAATTATGCTCTTGCAGTAATTTTACCACATCTAAGCGAGTTTTCCCTCTCACAACCTAATTACCTTTATAGCACATCTCTTCTTTTTCCTTACTGCTGTAGTTAAATGCTACTGAAGTGCGTTCAGCGTACGTATGTCACAACATTGCTCTTTCAGGGAGGCGTGATGCGGGGATGGCGCTGCTGAGGTGTCAGCAGGCGGAGAGAGAGCCCGCAGCTGTGCTGAGATCAGATGCTAACCGTGGAGATGACAGCACAAGCTGTTATTAAGTATTGAGCATAAAAGTCTTTACCGCAGCGAGAGGAGGATCAGCAGCCGCTGACAAACACGTTCAGGAGAACCCGAGAGTCATACACAAACCACATTAAGCAACACCTAAAATCCACTCTGACAGGATTCAAAAGAGAACTTCTGTGGATTTAGATTATCAGCTGTGTCTTTGTTATTCATGAAAAATGAACTGTTTTAGAAACCTCAGATGACGGCTGGAACCAAACTCAATGGAGATCAGGTGAGGAAATATATATATGCCTGAATTCAAAGTGCTTATTACAGATGACCAAAATATGGCCTCAATTTTGAATGAGTTTTGAAACAGCCATAAATCATTCAAGACAACTTAAGTCATGCACTTCAGCCTTTCTCTTTCAGCTTTGCAGAGGGATATCCCATGTAATCTTTTCTGTCATATAGTGGCCCCAAAAGTATTTAGACACTTAAGCCAAACAAAACAATGCATTAATGTGGCTGCAGCAGTTAACAAAGTTATATAGTTAAATGTTGAAAATTGAAATGACAACTGAAGTAAAATAAATACATAAACTAAATTTAAAGTTATTTTAAAGGGGCCATATGATGTTGTGTATTTGGTGTAATGCAATGTGTTTATTTGGGTTAAGCTTTAAAAAACACATTATTTTCCACATACTGTACATTATCGTTCTCTTCTAAGCCCAGCCTTCTATCCAGTGCACTGATTGGCTGAATACAAGTGTTTGGTGGCAAAGTGACACCAAAACAATAAAACGCATTACATATATGAAGCAACTTTTGCATGCAGTGGAGACATAATTACTGATTATCATGTATTTTTCCATTGCATCACACCTCATTAACATAACACACTGTCTGCATTCGTGAATGGAGAAATGACAAACGACAACAGCACTACAGTTCACTGCTCAAAATTAATGTTTGGTTCTTTTAATAAGAGTACGTAACTTGCTTAAAGGTTGTGAGTCAGAAGCGCCAGACTGTTCTTATAGTCTGTGCACAGCCAACACAGTGTCTCCAGCAACACTACAGCGAGAATAATTGTTCCACCTTTCTTTGCGTAAACATTTGGGTGGTGTTAAAAATAATTGTCACTCTGTGATGTAGAAAAGTGGTGGTGTTTTAAACGAGCCATTTTAAGGGGGTGTGGACAAATCATAACTTTTATAAAGAATATCTCTTTGGTTTTGAGACTCAAGTCTCTTTAGTCAACTTTAGAGATCTTATTCTTATCTATGCACTAACAGCTTGTAACACCCCAAAGAGAAAGGTAAACTTGAAATCACTTCATATGACCCCTTTTACAGAGGTCAGATAAATTTTAATATTTGAATAATTTTAAATAATTTCTGCTTTTATAAATGGCAAACAATACATTTTCTATGTGTATGTGTATATATACATGTGAGTAGGTGTGTATGCGCAGGTTTGTGTGGTTTATGAGGACACAAATTTGTATAATGACATGGGTATGACATGGGTATCACAATATGAATGTGATTTATGTCCCCGTAATTCAAAAGGCTTAAAAAACATACAAAATGGTGTTTTTTTGAAAATCTAAAAATCACATAGTTTCTTGTAAAGGGTAGGTTTAGGTGTAGGGTCAGTGTAGGACAATACCACATACAGTCTGTAAAGTATAAACACCATTACGCCTACGGAGAGTCCCCATAAATCACAAAAACCAACGTGTGTGTGTGTGTGTGTGTGTGTTTTCCACATTAATTAATCTAGCAATGACTCAAGCTCATGTGGCCTCATGGGATAGAAAATTGTCCAAGTGAATCTTAGCAAATCCAAGAAGTCCTCCAGCCATATTTTTTTTTGCCTACAGTTCATGAATATTACATGTTCTCATATACTACTCATTTAACATAAATAATTGAAATATATAGTTAAAAATATAGTTATATAGTTGTTCTGATGTGGAGGAAAAAACTCTGCAATGTTCTGAAAAAAACTATATTTATAGATTTTTTCACTGGTTTTAATGATATTTAAGAACAGTTTATCATTAAAAACAGCGACTAAGCAAGCTTTGACTCACTATTTGTAACTACTGTACATTATCCATTGTACATACTGTACAGTAGTTACAAATAGTGAGTCAAAGCTTGCTTAGTCACTGTTTTTAATGATAAACAAAACATTTGGTGTAGATGTGTTCAATTCAATTTCTGTTTTAATGAGTGGAGTAATGATTTAGCATTCTCTTTCTGTTGGATAATGTGCGACAAGCCAAATAACAGTGAAGCATGGCTTTGATTTATATTTAAGACCTTCTTTGGCATTCGTGCATTCCTCAGTGCCAGTAGATACACCCACACTGTTTTGTTTGACTGGAGTGTAGAAGGACTGTACGTGTGTAGGTTTGCATTTCTAATTTAATGGTTTGTGTTTAGAGCGATAACACAAAAACATTTCTCTTTCCCTCTCTGTTTCTCTCTGCAACAAATGCAATCAATCTATCCCATGACATCTTTATGACACATGTGCTAATAGAAATAGTATATCTTCTGCCAGGGATCTCCGCAGGCCTTCCCATATCCAAACTGTGTTATAAATGTGCACCAACTGAAGTAGTGAATCCCAGGGACGGCCTGTGCGTGAAAGACTGTTCAGCCTCTGGCATCTGTGTTCTGGGAATAGCTTCGCTCATCACGCTGGTCTGCAGTAAATGAGAGTGGCACTGTGGTTTGCAGGGCGGATCCTAAAATGGAGATCTCTTGGGGCATGTGATATGATAAGACAGTTCTCTTTTCTTTGTCTTTCTTGTGCTTTGTTTTTTCAGATGCTTTCTTTTTGACTTGTTAGTAAGAGTGCTTGCTCCATTAGCTCTGCACAAGAGTTAATTGCTCATTCACACCTGAGTTAATAACTCTTCCTGTCACTGTGAGGAAGTGCTGATCAAGGAGCAGGGTTCTGTTTTTTAACACCAGATTGATTTAGCTCCGTCAAGTTATTGGCAAGTTTTGTGAAAGAGGGAGAAAATGTACACAGAATGGATTAAAGAATGGATTTAAATATGTAAAATGTTAAATGCATGTGACACTGTTTTTGGTGACTTGAAACATGGTGAGATTAGCTTAAATATATAATAAATTAATGTGTAGAATTTTGTAAGTGCATATGGAAATATGTCCATTAATTCAAACAGTATGTATTATATATATTATATAAAGGTAATGTTAAAAATCATTGAAGTATTGAATCATATATATATTAGTGCTGGGCAACGATTAATCGCGATTAATCGCATCCAAAATAAAAGTTTTTCTTTACGTAATATA